>LN891166.1:0-55955 GCA_900010015.1 Tuber aestivum
GCCGGGGCAACCCTTATGGAGAAGGGCATACTCATGATGGTCGGGGTAACCTGATGGGGGAGTTTTTGGTATAAGTCTGACTACTTAAAGATTATACGAGAACTCTCCTACTCCGACAGAATCAACATCCTCTCGAGAGACTTTAATTGAGATAAGCCTGAGCTTAACGATATTAAGTTTTACCGTTTACTTTTATTCTTTATACTTTTTGCAAGAGCTGTGTTTAAGAGATTTGAAGTTTGGTGCGGTCGCATCCTTGGGAGCCATCTACCTGAGGGAGCCCCCGTTACAGCTGATGCATTTCGCATGACTCATAGTTATGAGTCACAAGGTTTGCGTAACGCATAGGTATGAGTCACGCCAGGTAAAGAGCTACTATATAAAGGGTCACTAGGACTCCTAGTATTAGCTCTTCATACGTTCTTCTTGTTTATTTCCTACCTTTAAGTTTATCAATAAAACCTACCTTTACGCTCTTTAAGATTTATCTTAAGAAACCCAAGAATTGTCTTTCCTCTCACGAGAAGAGAGAACTATCTCTCGTCCCACGATCAACAAATAAGTCCTAAGCGAGGACTAAGAAGAATAGAGGCATAGGCACGACTAGATAGAAGTCAAAGGACTTGACTATTGAGATCGCGTAGGCATCAGCCTAAGAACTATTGCCTCACCTCAAGTTAAGAATCATTACCTGTTGCATTACTTACCCACCGGGCAGGATTCTTAACAGAGTGCAGATAAAGATTGCAAAAGATGTCAAAAAGAATCACCAGATCATCAGCTGGGCAAGAGTGATCACAGGAGCTGAAGCTTTGGAAGCTATGAGGAAAGCTGATACAAAGAAAAAGGCTTCGGCAAAAACATTTAGGAGTAACCTTACAACACCACACCACACTTCCCAACAGCATTCCACCCCTAGTATATCTTCTACTATGCATGTTACGCCATTCACCCCCTACTGAGTATGCTTCAAACTCTCAACCGCAAGTGGTCAACCATCCTCTCTCCCCTGGCCCTTACATTATTTCAAAAAGCCTACAGAATAGGACTCAGACACCTCCAATGTGGATGGCAGTATTGCCAATAGTTCTCAAAGTGATACGGAGGAGAGCAGCTACTCTGAGCATGCTTCAGCTGCCTCAACATGAGATCTACACCCGATATCTGAGTGGCTTCATCAAATGAGCCTGCATACCAACTGCTGGTAACCTTATTTTACCTTTTTTTTCATTTTTTTTTTGTTCGTTCTAGGTTTCCTTTCTTTCTTATTCTTCTGTTCACTACTTCCTTATATGGTATACTTCCCCCTGGCCCTGTTCACGCATTGAAATACATGACTTTTTCCTCTTGTAATCTATGTATCTCTTATTGTAATAGTACGGATATTTACGCACAGACACTGTCTCGCTTCCCCCTGATGTCTCGCTACTAGCTTGGGAACGTTAATACCTTCAGTTTCGTAAATTACTATCATTAATAAGACAACCCGATTATATAAATGTATAGTTGCAGTAAAGTACACGACGTGACAAGCCACCGACGATTACTCTCTTCTCGACCATCATACAAATAACTTCCGATACAATTAATTTTATACCGGCATGAGGCATTGGGTGGTTATACGCGTCATGAGACGATGGATCGGAGGTGCACAAGAGAGGGGTGGGAGTCAGAGTGAAAGGCGAAGCTGGAAGCTTAGCCCAGAGGCGAAGAGAAGTGGACAATACAGCTCATGAATAGAGGTATTATTCCACCCGGCGATGGGTATTTGAAAATTTTCAAGAACAAGGTTTGCGGGCAGCGGTGTGGACACCTCAAGTTTCTGGTATGCAGGCAAAATCCTTTTCGTTCTAAAGAGACAAACCGAGAATTTGCAAAAGAGTGTTGTAGAAAAATAGAGGAAAATCCAAAAGAATAAAAACAGGCAAATGAGTGGGAGGATACCAAAATCAACAGCTTGCGTAAGAGAAAGATCTTGACCACCAAAGGAAAAATATCCCCCTTTATGCACAACCTCCTCTCCGACATCCTTCCAGCATATGCCGGATCCTTCATACCGAACCTGCAAGGTAGGTATGATGAATCGCGGTTGTCAAGCGGGGACCTCGAACTCTTTTCTTCCCGATTTGAGTGCTGGTATGGAGGTAGAGGATGCCGCGCTTATTGGAAAGGTCTAGAACGCCTTTTTAGTGATGCTAGTTTAGAGGTAGGAGGTGCCGTAGTATTGTTTGATCTTGTTGGAAGCCGGGTAGGAGGCTAAGATGGTGTGACGAAGATCCGAGAGGAATATCAGTCTAGATTGGTATTTGCGCGTGTTGCGCAGCTAGAAAACAACTGCAGCGGGTGTGATTAAATTTATGAAAGCCCCATGCTTTTGAACCAGCGGCGAACGAACAGGGATCTCGTGGCAATCGGAGCTAAGTGAGTGACTAGCTGTGAAACGAAACAACGCCAAGCTCACTCACCTGAAAGAATCGCGCAGCTTAAGAAAACTTTTCACCGTTCTTCTCTCTCTCTCTCACTCTCGCCCCTAACTATCGCGCGCAACTTAACTAACTAGCGGAAAAGACAGCAGCATATATCATCAACCAGTGACAACCAAGTCCCCCCCCCCCAAACAAGCAAACAGGAAAAGCTAACAAAGAAAAGGCAAGCTAGTCGAGAGAATCGAGAATATTGACTCTATGCGCTAGCAGAAACTCATCCAGCGCATTAATACAGATGAACGTGCACGTTTTGGGAGACGTAGATGAGAGTGGCTAGTGACACTTGGTCCCGGCATCGAATCGAATGCCCGGAGAAGGAATTGTGGTGGCAAAATGAAACTGCGGGAGGAGGGGGAGCGGGATACCCAACCCCACTAGCAATATTGCCCAGAACGATGGGCCGTTCCGTCCCCGACCATATGTTCGGAAGGATGCTGCATGGACTCTGGGTATCCGCTAGGCACAAAGGGGCGATTGTAGTGATACCGGTATTGAGTATTCGTGATGCACACTACCGTGGCGACCCAAGAAGCAGAAGCTAAGAAAATTGCCGAGCCTCGTACAGGGAAGCAACCCTACCAGCTTGTTCAGGAACCTACCTATACATATGGAAACGGGGTGGGGGAGTTACGAGAGCGCCCTGGATACTACACTCGAAGATACATATTGTCCCTCATCATCTGCCTCCGTGCTCATGCATCTAGGGTCTGGGTGCACAGGGAGTTTAACTGGTATATACCGTATCATATATAGATTCGGCGGTTCGGGGGTGCTTCCTACAAATGAGACGGGTGGGTTTATCAACTAAGCGGGCAAAGGAGAGTAAAGGTTACAGTCAATGCGACGTAGGGCAAATAGGGCAGATAAGGTTAGCCTTTCTCTGGGAGCCCTACACCGGGGCTGTGTAGGGTAAAGTGAACACGGATAGATCGCGTTGTCACAGTAATACAGTACCGGTTATTCAACACCCCAGGCCATATTCCTTCGCCACTTGGACACGGGCAATCACTCGCCACATCCCATATCGGAACAGACCATCACACATTGCAAATATTGCAAGGTCTCCAGTAATCGGATAACGTGTTATCGCGTTGGAACCGCTACTCCCGCTAACGTCCGGAGGGGTTTTCTGCTCCGTCTTCGATGAACAGGTATTTTTCTGCGTTTTTCATCACTTTTCCTGATAAGATTCTAGACTACCCACCACATAACTTGGAGCGTTTGATTGAATTCCTGCGATGCTTGTATCATCTGCGAAGCAAAGTCCAAGGGAGGGATGGCGTGCTCGATAGGTGTTCGGAAGATGGCCGGGGATGGGTGAGGTGTTATGTACTCGCGGTCCTGAGTAGAGAGACTGTGAGATTTGAGGTTGATTATGTTTCTGCCCCTATTTTATTGTGACATTGCGGAAGCTTAGCAATACGGGTGTGGTTTTTTTCCTTCTTCTTTCTGTCCCTATGGAAGATGTATCCGGGGGTTCTGGGTATGCACGGGGCAAGAGATACTTGTGGATTGTCCAACGAGAAATGGAGGTTACAGAAAAAGAAATTATCATCGCTCCTGTTTAACGTTCCCCGAATCGCTTCTCATGTCGCTGCACTTGGACGGCCTATCGACCCACCCTTGAAATCAGCCCCCAGTGCTAATACACTAGCTAGCGTTTTAGACGCAAAGTGAGTTTGTTCCAAATATTGACCGTTGCGTTCTGCTCCCCCCCACCTTATTGAATCGGGTGGGTCTGAGGCGGAAGAAAAGCCACCCCGCACCGGTATGTGAATTTTGCCTAAATTCTCGCTGCAGAATTTCCGGTACAATCACATCTCCGGACCAGCTCAAAAGAGGGCAACCCTCAGACAGCGTGGTACAAGGAATGATTGTCACGAGCAGTGCTCGGATGTGGTATCCGTATACAACATCCAAGCGGAACCTTGAAAGGAAACCTGCGGGCTGGATATTTTTACGATGGTCTGCCATCTATTCCATCGGGGTGTACACTCGCGCGTTGTCCTATATTGATTCGGAAGGTTAGAGCCGCGCAGGTTCCCTCGGAATTTCATCATGGTTGATCACTCACAGGGTACACTCACAGGGTAGTCTTACGCGCAGCCACTCTATAATACCGGTACAGTTAATTGGAGACAATGGGCTAGGGGTTTGGCTGCAGAGAGGGGTTTTCAGGTTTGTGCGATGCCCGTAGAATGGGGGTTGATTTCATGCTTAAAGGGAGCCGCACGGTATGATATTAACTTTCAGCGATGAAAGAAAAAAGCGTGTAGACGGTCTCCCGGGCTCACTTCTACGCTCACAGTTGGGGGAGAGTGGTAGTATAATAAGCAGGATCTGAATTAACCCATGTCTATGGGAGAAACTAGCCGCAACCGCACCTTAGTTAAGGGCTAGCTTTTGTGTCACTATTCATCAGAGATAGGAGCCGCTCGTCCTTCAGACTATTTTCTACACAATATTATCTAAATAACACTACCGGAGGGGTGGAAAGGGGCGGAGGAATTATAGTTAAGAAACAGGAAGAAGAAAAAAAGAAAATGACCATATACACAAACAGGACTGACAGCCGGAAGGCAAGAATTAAAAGAAATATTATGATGGGGGGTTCAAGACATGGTGGCTACTCTTTAAGGAATAGAAATACTCCCCCCGGCAACTAACACCAAAATTTCGCCCGTAAGAGAAACTCACAAATCCTCAGTCGGCTACATAAGAAACTTGTATACATGTTTAGTATCATAGGTATGTGGGGGATCTACGCATTTCGCATATGATTTCCTTCGATTAAAAGGACAACACTCGACCTAAGTCCTGGCGGCGAGCCCCCCCCGGAGAGAAAGGAATTAGGGCAACCACCACAGAGCAGAGCCCCAAACGGCGGGAGGGAAACGAGCCGGGATGAGGGGAGGGAGACAAGGCTGACGACGGACATGTTCCTGGTGCCATTGTGGTCTTGCGGGACCGGCGCTAGATATAATGCGTGTTCGGAGGCGGTAAGGGGGGTGATGAATCCTCAGACTTAGGCCATACTGGTAGTGGCAGGCGTGGGGGGCTGCAGTAGCGCTATCACTCCCGCGTGGCCACGCTGAATAGCCAAACAGAGTGGCGTTCGGTGGCTATTATCCGGCTTGCCGGCGTTGGCGTCCTCTCGCCCGAGTAGGATTTTCACCGCTACCTCGCTCCCACTCCAAGAAGCCAACACGAGAGGTGGATTACCACGGATATCTGGTTTTTCGGGTCGACATCTTCCCGTACGAGTGGCATTTTCACCACTCCCTCGTGTCTACTCCTAGTAGCACTATAAAGTAGCGTTCGCCCGTTGTTATCCGGCTTGGCAGGGTTGTCCTCGTCCTGTCTGAGAAATATTTCCACGACACCACCGTGTCCATTCCCGCCAACACAACAGAGCGGCGCCCGAGCAAATTTATCGGGTTCCCCGGCGTTGGCGCTGTCCCGCCCCCGTGAACTTCCCGCTACCCCCCTCCGTCCATTCCAAGAAGCCCACATGAGCAGCAAATTACCCGCGTAGTCCTCACAGTTGTTATCACATCCCCCAATCCCTGCCAAACCGGTTACAATCTCAACAATCCCGAAGATACATACACAGTAGAGACCAGTGAGCCGTGAAAGTCTATCAAACTAAATAAAGACTGGGTACCTGTCGTGTGCTTCCAAGAGGGTTTAATGGATATGTGGTGATCGTAGTCCTCAAGCAGATTCGCCGCGTACACTTTCGCACATTCTGAAAGTTCCTCCTTGTGTGTGCTCCCCTAATATAGAGATGAATATTGGGGGGAGGGTATGTCACCGGGGTCGTGGGAGGAACTGGCCGAAATAGCCTTGACTTGCCGGGAATTCAGATAGCTTAGGCGGGTTCTGCGATTGTAGAGTGAGCTGTACCAAAAAGGTCGGGATGAGGCAGCCGGCGCTCCTGAAGGGTAATGGGGATTAGCCGGACGGTGGAAGTCTCCTTGTCTACTGGGACAGATACCTAACAACAGGTCAGCAACGTCTGTATTGCAGAGGTATTGTCAGTATTGAGATTCCGTGACCCGATTCCGGCCACCAGCGCATGACACAGCTCATTTTCCCTCAAGGGCCGCTCCTAGTGGGATATCCACATCAAAGCTACCATACCGAGCCTCGATTTCTGCGCGCCCAGCTCCTTTATCCGACTAAGTCCTGCGTTATAAGCATCTCCTAACCCTACACCATCGGTCATTGCGCTGAGTTTTTGTCGCCTGGGGTGGATTGCGGTTACTTGCAGGATCGCGTCGATGTTTAGCAACACGAGAGGGAATCTAGATTCATATCTGTCAGTGAATAGCTTGAGGTGGCTTCCTCAGGGTCATTTCTTCTACTTATATTTCAAAAGTGTCTTCAGGGATTTCTCCATGATGTCTGCTTGCAGACTACGATCCATTGCATCGGGTGTTGTGTCCTCGCCCAGCCCATTGGAGAATCTGATTTGGCGGATCGGGGATGTTGACTCGATATCCTGCTACACATTCATCCAGAGCGTCGGTGCAGGTAAACGTGCGCGTTTTAGAAGAAGCAACCTACAGCATCTCCACAATATCGGTAAGTTTGGGTACCCTCCACCAATAACCTTTTTCTGGTCTTCATAGACTTCTGCCATTTCGCCCAGCACCTCCCCCGGCCCGCTGACCACCAGTTTCAGCAGTGCACCCAGCATATTCGTCGGCACCTACTCCTTTCGGGCGGCGAAGTCACTGCGAAAGCACGCGATGGCGATCAATTGCCCTTCGGCCCGACCATACGACCTGCCCATCACCCGTGAGCTAACACCACTGCCAGTCAGCGGACATCCCTTCCCCCCATTCCCCCACAACCGCCCCCGCTACCCGACCAAAGCCCCACCAACGGGGTCCCCGTGGCAAAACAATACTGTATTATCGGATTCATCTCCCCCGCTGCCTGCAACCCAGTCTCTGAATTCCTCGGTTTGTAAGAGCCATTCCCCCGGGTTTTCAACTCTCTTGCATTGAACGCGTTGGTGTCATAACCTGAGCGCGTGCGGCGATCGCAAGGTCAAGAATTAAGACCGGTGGCAACGGTAGAGTTGTTATGCGCGGTAACGGGTTAAAAGAGTTGATATTATTGCCAAATGATTGACTCATCCTCGATTTTCTGCTGCTCCGGATGTTGTAGGTGGTTAAGGAGGGGGGGGGGTCCGTCGACTCTTGGAATTCGAGAGTGCTGGAGAGGCGCCTTTTGTGGAACCACACTCGTACCTCGGAGCCGCACAATCAATCCTCTTTAAATTTCCGTCGTCGTCTCCCTGCTTGCACCTGCCGCTTTGGTATGATAGCAGCAAATCCAACACCCCACTTCGCTGTCCGACGGTACAGTACAGTACAGTACCGGCAGAGCACTAGCATTGAACTGCATCGAAGGGACACCCTGAGCGCTTTCTCGTAGTCTACAGTCACACCCCGTTGTCCCGGACCTCGCTCTCCCGGATTCTTCGCTGCCCCGGATGAGTTTCTATGAATTATAAATTTCTTCATACCAAAACCAAACCTGTTGTCCCGGATAATTCGCTGTCCCGGACGGATTCTCAGGATTTGTCGCGGACAGACTATCCCCAATAATGAATGCCAAGCAGACCCCCCACCGTTCCAGAAGTTAAGATGATTTGTCGCAAGGACCAGCTGCCGGACCCAATTTTTCTTTCCTCGGTAGTGTCTGGCGGGTCAGACAAAGCAATGAATCGCTTCGTATTTAAAGTTTGCGCGGGTCACGACTGGAGACTTTTCCAACAAAATCACATCTTCCAATTCATCCCAGGGAGGGGAAAACTGGCAGACTGCTATCACGGATATTTATTTACCTTTCCTAAACCTCCTCTCCATACCGGTAAACGTCAATTAGGATTTCCGGATTTTTGCTGTTTTGGTATCATACGTTTTTAGCGGTTTGCTTCCCCGTCTGACCCACCTACCCCCTCGCCGGTTATGTTATCAAGTGGATCGGGTGGATGGATACGGAGAGAGTAAAATGGAGCAACAACATGGCCAAAGGTTTTTTTACCCACCGTTGCTAGTACAGTACCTGGCAGAATCCTGTTGTGCAAGAATATTCAAGGAATGGGCGGGTAAATGGCTGCCCGGCGAATATTAGGATTAGCAATCCGTTCTGGCCGAGATGCTCGAATTGTTTAAAAATTTCCATCTCTGCTTTAGATCCGCATTGCACCCCATTTACAGACTCACCCCCGGGCATACCCGTATTACTGCGGTATCTAGATTTAAGGGGCGTTTCCGGCATCTAGTTCCGCTGATCTCAATTGTACCACTGGGACATAGCACAGCTCGTATGACTCTAGTGGGAGTTCAGAAGGGAGACCCACATCAATGTAGTCATCACATGATCCAGCCTTCCAGCAATCTTGTGCATAATTATCACTGGCGGCAGGGTCCATAGTTGCTGTGGACACGCCCCAGGCGGTAACCCTAACCCAGAGGGCCCCCCGGTGCCTTAAGATTCTACTGCATGCAAAAGGCCACCCACTCCCACAAGACCGCATCCGCGCTAGGGGGGCACAAGTAGGAACCTAGGTATATTCATAGCCCATACCATAAGGCCTATTTTATGTTCCAAATAATCCTACATACGTTTCTGATATATCCTGAAGGCACCCTTCCTGTAAAATCAGCTTTTGGTTTGCCATCAGTTCTTATCGGAGTTGAGTCCCTACCCTTCCAACAGGCCATTTGTCGACGTCACTGTGAATGTCGTATGCTGCCTCCCGGCGTGCGGAATTATTTTTTTAGTGGCAAAAGGATAAGTCGGTATTCAAACAGATTCGTCTCAAGGCTCAATGCATACGTATGTGGGTTGTGTGGGTGAGGGGGATCGGGAGTCCATCTACATTTTACTCGGGTAGCACACTCAGTGTATCGTTCCACGCTAGCGGTGGACTAAAAGTGGAAAACCGCTCCTCGTGATCTGTAGCAAGGGTTGCGAATGCACCCCCTCATGGGCAGTATAACTATTCTTCTTGACCGATACTAACTCCTCCAAATACACGATCTGTCAGACTGCATCACTAGCACCCGGCTTATACACTCTCTCCCTTGCTCGTATGGTAAATCATACAAAACGAAGCACCCAGCGGAGGACTCCAAGATAAAAGGAGTTCTCGAGACGTGCGAGGAACCACCTCAGGTCCTTCCCCTGACAAATTTTTGGGAAGCGCTACTTGAACTACAACACAAGAGCACAATGAGGGAGTGCGGGTGCGAGCGCCCATGAATAGTACTAAAATGCCCTATCTGATAAACAGTCGAAACGGAGCCTGGTGAGGAATTCCCATGATCAATTCTCGCGTGACATTGGAAGGCCGCCTGCCTAGTATTCCTACAGGGCATTCACGTGTGCACCACCCTGCAGTAATTCGGAAAGTCAGACCCCGGCAGGCTCTTTCGGTATCTCATCATCGGTGGTCACATGTTTGGCGGAGTATTCGAAGAGCAAGTACATCTGTTGGGTGATCTCCGTTTGGGGCCATGTAAGACGGGTCTAACGGGATAGGGTGTTATTCGAGCTGATATAGTGTTGGTAGAATGGGAGTTAGTTGTAGAGTTAAAAGACTCCTTACTCTATTTAGTTTCGGTGTTGATGGCCTCCCACCCACACCTCTAAGCTCGCGCATGGGGGAACGGGTGCAAGGACTACGTCCGCGATATCTATAACCGAGGTTAGTGATTACCGCACCGTGGTTAGCAGTTTGATTTTGCGTCACTTTGATGAGTGTCAGAAATGGCCTGTGTCTCCCAGTCTTTTCTCAATATCTAAGCAACCATTACGCGTACATAACAGAAAGAGGGGGGGGGGAGAGAATTCTGAAAAAACAGGAAAGAGCAACTGTGCAGAGGGGATGTATAGTAGGAAAACAGCAACAGAAGTAATTATCGTGGAAATCCTCAGATGCACTGCACTGGCTTATATACACCTGTACAATAGAAGTGGCCCCACCCCCAACCACCCTTTAAGAAGAGAGCCGGGATCTGAAAGAAAAGCTTGTAAATACTTACTCAGCGAGGTAAGGAAATCGGTCTATGGGCACAGAAGGGTATCTGATAGATATATACATTCCCATGACAGATAGTTTATCCGAACAAGACAGGAGAGTGATGGTGGGTTTCGGTAATAGGTTGACTTCGGAAGAAACTAAAAGGCGATATCCACCACGAGGTGACGTTCTAAACTGGGGGGGAAGTATGGGCCAGAACGAGAGGAGGGAGGAAACTGTGGTGGAAGACATGTTTATAGAACTGGTATGGTTCGGGCGGGAAAGAGGTATCCTCTGTGGTTGCAAGTACAGTACTGCGATGCCTCCCTAACCTTACGCCACAATGGGGGTGGAAGATACTGGGGGGCTGTAGTAGCGTAACCACTCCCAAATGGCCAACCTGAGCGGAAAGGAAAGCTGAAGGATTCAGAGACCTCCAGGATGGTTTATATGTCATGATCAAGGAAACTTACCTCCTGCTCCCCTCTTATTGTTCCTTCTCCTTCCGCTTAGAAATTGTGCCTCCGCGGACCCCCATAATTCTCCAGTTCCCAGTTGCCCGCTTCAGATTACCAAGGATATTGGCCGATTCATACAACCCCCGGTCTGCTACCTCCACCTGGGGTTCTTGTTCTCGGACTACAAAAGAATGCCTCGCCTCGACGTGCAATTGCTCTTTGCCAAAACCTACAATCGTTAAATGCCGTAGTCTCGCTCTGGTTCTGGCTATAGCTCTGTATGAAGGAGGCCGGGTATCGAGGAGATGGAGAGTAGCTTGATGGCGCTTGAGGTCCGTCGTCTTACATGACCCTAAGAAATGTGATAATGTTATAACCGGATTTAAATTTCGGCTAGGAGTTTCAAGTTGTAAGGGGCGGGGGTGCTGGAAGAAATGCACCGGCATTCTGCAACGGCACTGCGTTTGCGAGTGAAAATCGCATTGAGGATTGATATATTATAATTTATGGGTTTTTTGTCTGGTTGCGTACGGGATTGTAGTTCGTGGGGCTTGTTGAAAGGGGTTTGGTATTCAATGCATGGACTCCATGTATACTTGTACTCAAGGCGCCGGTTTGCTCTGCCAGTTCCTATTAAGGAATCGCTCATCCTCTAGAATTTTAGCCAATAAAACGCAGTACGGAATGATGATTGCAACCATACTAAGAAAACTCTGAACCTCAAGAACCTGGATGACATTCACCTCCATTCACTTGAAACAACGAAAGGCGATGGTGAGCTATGCCAGCAGAAGGGAATCGTTACATTTAAATGGCCATTGAGATCACAAGATCTTAGCCAAATTGAGTGACTATGGGATGATTGTAAAGATGAGATTGCCGCTTACCAATTTACTGGTACTAGTCAGGAAACGGTTGAGCAAGCAAAGGCTACATTGGTTGAGGTTTGGAGACAGTTTCCATAGGAATTGATCGATAGGCATTGTTAAAGCTTTCATGAAAAGCTTAATAGATGTATCATTCATCATGGTAATAATAAATTTAATGGATAGTATTTTGTATTTGTTTTAAGTTTGTTCCTTTCACGCACTCCTAGCAGCTAAATTAAACGGGCCGGTGATGCTTTATGTGGGGATTGTTACTGTGGTTGCAGGAAAACTGGCGACTCAGTAGTCAATGTTACAGCTTTGCTTTAAGGTGTCCATACACTTTAGCTAGTGTTGCGCCAGAGGCACTTTAGTGTCTTATATAGGCCAAAACATCCGAGGATGAGCGATTCCAGAATAGGAACTGGCAGAGCAAACCGGCGCCGTGAGTACTTGGCCACGTAACCAAACCGGAAAAACGCTAGTCCACAATGGTCCGTCCAGTATAAAGCCCATAGTCAGTCCCAATGTTGTAAAAAAATTACTAACAATATGTTGTATTATAATATCATAGTCTGTCCCGCCCAACCTTACAGACGGACAGGCTGGGCGGTTCGGAACCCAGATAGATTGTCACGCGATTGCTGGGGTAGGATAGAGACAACAATTCAATGTTTGTCCCCTCTTTAAGTACCTTACCACTAGCCATTGTTTCTAAAGGGGTAGCTCGTCCTTCCTAGGCGTAGGGCGGGGATGGATCACTAATCGTCCTGCTCTGTGGTTCATAGCTAATATGTTTCCTCGGGCTTTTGGATGAACAATGGGGGGGACGAAAGCTACTGAAGTTACCGCCGGTTGATATTTTGCTTAGATGCAAGCTTCCACAGGGCCACCCAGGGATCCTGTAGGGGAAATCCCCCGGGGAAGGCTGTGATGGAATCTTTTCCGGAACCTTCCATCGGGGTTGCCTCGACCTATCAGGGACAGGTGTGTTCGTTCGCTACATTGGTAATTTTAATTGTTTTTCTTTCGCTGGTAGCTTCTCACGGGATATATCCTGGTAAGAACAAAAATTCAGTTTTAATATGATCTGCAAGATGAAGGAAGGTTCTGAACTGCACTCTTTACTTTACATCAACCTGCATGCGCTTGTGGACCACAGGGGACCATAGATAATTATAGGCGGTGGTGGGGGACTACGAGTGACGAGTACTATCGGTAACGTTACGGGGCTCTGAGTGGCGGCGGTGACGGGGTGAACGATACGGATCCATGGGTGACGGTGGGTACCGGGAGATTCCTGTCAAAGACGATCACCGCTGAATACTTACTCGCTGTCAGAAAACTATTTCTTGGGTATGTATGCAAATGCATGATTGCCGGCTGTTTAGCAAATCAAAGAAATTAGAGAAGCAGTATAGACTTAGAGGGAGGCACATTGGTGAAGATAAATAGCCCATAAAATAATCGATGATAGAGAGCAGACTTGGAAGTAACTGACGAAATCAAAGCATCCTAGCCAGCAGCCTAGGGTTTATCTTTTCTGCACTATGATTTTGAAGTACAACGTTCTCATTCTTCTCTCATGTTGTGCCATTCATATCCACCCTTCTCCATATCTTACTTCCATCTATTCTTCCCTGGTCTTGACATGTCCCTGATTGCTGGGTTTTTTTCATCCTGATTTAGGTTACTCTTTATTTGCCATGCCCGCACCCCCAATCTGAGTATTGCGACGGTTTCCCCACTCCTAGCCTATTCTGATTTGGTTTTCTTTTGATTCTCTTTTTAAGCTTATTCTGTCGTGTATTTTACAGTTTGTAAACATGATTGATAGTTTACGGTGCCATTATTACCACCAGAAACTGGGTTCCAACTCTATTATCTGATCTTTATATTCTACGTTAGTCAGAAAATAAAACAAAAAGCTGAGACTTTAACGAGATAGAGGGGACTTAATGTGAGATGTAGTGGATAGGATCTCCGAGCGTGGGTTGTGGAGGAGGAGAAATAAAGGAGTAGGATAGCTTGATATTCGTTGCTTGCTCAACTTTTTTCTATCTATGGAATGAGAGGGGTTTTATGTAGACCACCGAAGCTCCTATTCACCATCAAATGCCTATCTACAGGCTACGGAAATCCTTCCTATCTTCACAACTGAGCACATGACTCCTCCGGCATTTCTCCCATGGTCTGAGGTCCGGCTTGGGCTCTTTCTGAGAGAAATTCCCAATTCCCATACCAATATAACTGGCTCACAGAGGCCTTCCCGAAAGACTGCGGAATACTACCGCCAAGTATCATCATATCCGGTTAAGTCCTTCCTCTAGTCTACCGCATGGTTCTATGGCACAAGATGGACAATTTTTAGCTTATCGGTACTCTTAGGTAGGGATCGGGGGAAATCTTTAACATCACCACTGCCACAGTACTTGAAATTGCGTTTCCCGGCCATAGTGAACCGGGGTAGAGGTAAGTATCGAAATCCCCAAAAAGTAGTGCATCAAATGACCCACAAGTCCGGCCGTACAGGATTAAATGCTTTCCCACTACACGTGGCTTAACGTCAGCACCAACATCTACCAGAACCTGTGCGCTAGGTCACTCAATGCCATAAAGTAGGTAATTAAGTCAAATATAGAATTATTGCTATAAGCTCTTAGGAGCAGGGTTGTGGGGGCCATGCCCTCAAATATATTCGTTCCGGTTGCTATCATGGAAACTCTTGCTGGTGAAAGTCCTCCGGCTTCAAGGTCGAAACCTGACCCTATTGTTGCATCCCATAGTGACAATAGAGAAGAAATCCCAGAATATTTTGCCGGTTGAGGCTTTTATTATTATTATACGTTAGCATGAATGCTTGAACACGTGCGGGTTCAGGCATGCCCACGCTAGCCCATAACCCTTTCCTACAGATAGACAGCCATATACAGAGTATGATACATCGTCGAACGCGACCGGATTACGAAAGCGATTTCCCCGAGATGCTAGGAACACAATACAAGTTAGCACCTGAGAAATTTGCTCCAGTGAATATTACCATAAAGTCTATACTGAGTCCTGTTTAGGTGGAGGGTCTTTAGTCGCAGTCGCGATTTTCAGAGCGGTGTTCTTCATCCTTGCGGTTAGCGGTGTTTACGGCGGCGTTTGTGGGGGCAAACATAAGTAACAAAGGGTGGAAGGAGAACTTAGGAAGTTGTATTGCTGCCGCTTGTTGAGTGGGGTTAGGGGAGTTCCTTAAGCATGCCCGAGAGTAAGCGATAATTCCATTCATCTGGACGTTGCAACGCGGTTGAATTGGGGGGGGGGGGGGGTCGAACGAAGTTGATTATCGCTTACTCCCGGGAGTAAGCGATAATCCGTCTGTGACTCTGAGCACGGTGAACAACGCAACAGATGAATACAATAGCGGCTTCTCAATGATATATGGACAACTCTCAAAGCTCACCCTACCAGAATACAGTGCAGTTATCCCGGTCCTGGAGACTCATTTACCAATAAAGTACTCCAGTATCACACCCGCTTATCAACACCCTGATTAACTCTTCCGAAATTCCCTTCCAACCGGAACATCAAATATCCGAACCCCGGATCCCCGCCGAGATACCGGCATCGGCACCACAACCGGCGAACAAGACAGGACCCGGTTTCCAATCCATGGATAATCCAAGATATACAGCCAGTATAGCTTGCACCCGGAAGCGATCCCTCTTCAGGGAATGATTAGCGGGGCTTCGGCGT
This sequence comes from Tuber aestivum, assembly GCA_900010015.1. Lineage (NCBI taxonomy): Eukaryota > Fungi > Ascomycota > Pezizomycetes > Pezizales > Tuberaceae > Tuber > Tuber aestivum. Next base: position 15,596 of record LN891166.1, read on the forward strand.
ACGGGTATCCGGCATGAAGGACTAGAACACTTGAATCTGAATTTAGTATGGGCCCACAGATGTGCGCAGACAATCTCCCATACAAACCCTTGTGCCAGAACCCACCCTATGCTCGGGTTCTACATGCTGGGACTTGTAAAGGGGGGGGCATGATTGTGTGACATTGCGTGTCGGTTGCCCATCTGAGGCCGGGGCTGTTGCTTGCGTTGTTGCCTTGGTGTTCGTAATACTCGTATGGTTTCGGACCACCAAAACCTGACCTTGCGGCCAACTTGATTCAAAATTTCTAACTTAGGAATAGCGTCTCTTTGGGGAGGTATACTGGAAATTCCTCTGGTAAGTTGTTTAAATAATGAACTAGAATTGATATCTGGTTGTTGCATTCGCCTGGGGTCCTTCAGGATTTACTCAAAGTTGAAGTTGTTGCACATCCTTATTAAATAGCTCTCTGCGACCTGGTTCCCGTCATTCATTTCGAATGCATCTGTAAGATAAAAATAAAATGGCAATCATTAAATGCTTCTAAGAGGGTTTCTTTACAAAATTATGATACCCGGGTGATTATTTCTAAAGTTCTTTCTCAGATGTTGATAATTCTGTATGTCCAGATTTTCCAAAAACATAGGGTGGACGGAAGGTTTCGGTCGCCCGGCACTGTACGGTAGTGATAGGTTTTGCCCCCTTGGCAATAGCGGAGTTGGATGGGAGGTATTGAAAGGGGTGGGGGGTGTAAAGATAGGGTTAGGGGGCAAGAGAGCCCGCCCTTTAGCAACCAGAGCAAGCATGGTTTTATTCTACTCGATCCAACTCTCCCCAACAACTAAATGCTGCACTCTTTTCAGAGACACGGAACGATATCAATTGGATATATCTGTCAGTGGAAGGGTCATTCTCGTTGGGGTTAGCATACGCTGTCCTGTCTTTACCCAGGACGAATAATTTCCAGGCAACCAGAAATCCCGGTCCTTCAATCCTAAAAGCCCTCCAGGCTTCCTCCGCGTCGGAGACTACAATCCTCGCATGCGAAAGCTCCAAAATAGCGCAATGGATTCTGCCTCAACATTACCAATGAAAAAACTGCGAATTTGTCTGTTTTCGCAGGGGAGATTACGACCGCGGATTATTTGAAGAAGGAGGAAGGGCAGATAACCTGGAGTACTCTACTCAATAGGCCATTTTGAAGTTTGGGGTTTGTACCTCCCCGCCCCGTCCACCTATATCTCCTACATCAGATGGCGACAAACAGTATAGGACTCAAGGCCAGTTTCCTAGGAATCGGCATCCCCGGTAAAAGGAAAAAAAATAAATAAATAAAGAGCCACACTTCTCGGCGGCGGAAACTCCCCCTTCGGTACCGCCGACCTCTCAGGCACTAGGAAACCTGTCGTCAGTATCCTTGTACATCCCGAGGAGACGAAGAACCTCTACATTTTCGCCCAACCAGCAATGGCCACTCAAAACAAGCTCTTCGATGCGACCGAGGAGGCCGGCGGCGAGGTGATTGCAGCCGAGTAGCAGAATACTGAAGACCTCCAGGGAGAGGATAACTAGAAGATTTCCGAGGAGAACTTTTCTGCCTTTGTCGACTTGATCAAGAGGGGTATGTAGGCAGAGGAGTATGGTGGCGATTGCTCCAACAAGTAGGATATTGAGATGTCGGGCTTCAAGGTCTGGATGATGCAGGTGTTGAGGCGGCTGTTAGGGGGGTTGTTGGGCAGATTTTAAGAGCCTGGAAAAGCAGAAAGTCCGCCATAGCTCAATTCAATTAATTTGTTTTTTTCATCCCGGTCGTTGGGGGGTTATGTGATTCCTGTGCGCCCGGCAGAGGGGCGGTGTGGAGCCTGGGGTTTGAAACTTTCATTGCCCTCGAAAGTCCCTTGGAGCTTACACCCGGCTGTGCGCGGCCCCGGTACCGCTGGGCTCTTCCTCGTTCAGAATGAAAAAGGAATGTCTGGCTTGGCGTTATTTCCCCTAGCACGGTCGCGATTAGTTGTTATTTATCAACTTGCAGATGCCCGGGTCTTCCCCAATTTCTCCCGGACTCAACCGGAGACAACGGCTAGTATACGGGTAAATTTGATTGCACAATAACTGCATCACATCACAGGACGCTAATATTACCCGTCACCTATCTCAAAACCTTAAATGAACCGCCTTGACCTCTCCGACCCTCCTGGACAATCTGGAGCCCCGGAGCCCTATCGCGGGATCAAGCACTAAGCCAGTTGATAGCACACGGTTGAGCCATTTAGCCATCTATGGTATGCCTGCAACTTGGTACGATATATCGTAGGTATCATAATGCAGGTTTGCAGGCAAGCGGAGGTTGGGGTAAGCTCTTTGCCGGGTGGGGTCCAAAACCCCGCGACCGTGTGGGCAAGGCAAATCCGGGTTCATCGCGGTACTATTGTGCACTACCCCAGAGTCCTTTTTCCTGTCCGGTGTACCGTCAAATTCCCTATGTAGATATAGGCTACTAGATATCGTCTATCGGAATTTAGCTTGTTTCATAGGGTTGTAGACAGATACCCGAAAGTTCGCTACCCGGTCATCTACCTAGTATCATACCGTAGAGGAAGTTCTTGCTATTCCAGATCATTACCCAGGCTTTGTATTGCAAACCAATGATTCACCGGGCCACCAGCCCCACTAGCACCCAGCCCACAGATATCCTTTCATTTTCTGAGTAAATCTCTCCAAACACTGAACCGGGGCCCTTAATAATATAGGTCATGTAATATGTGATAAGTAATCTTCTAGTGTGTTGTGTGAAAAGAGTAGCTTAATTGAGATGTAAGAGGACAGCGGCGGGGAGTTCCTGCGCAGTTTCCCATGAACCGTGCTAAAATGTAGTATCTGTAAAGGACCGGAGCAGGTCAAGAGGGAAATTCCCGCGACATAACTTTCCACACTGGCCCGCTTGCTATGTATTGCTGTGGGGTATTTACTCAGATACTTTACTACCCTGCGTTAACCCAAAAAGTGAGATTTGGCCGGGGTCTTTCAACGTCTTCTCATAGGTTGTCACTCGAATCAAATATAGTCTCAAGAGTAGGTTTGCGTGGGGAAGTTCTATATATGGGGCCATGCGTGAGGGTCCGCCGGTGGGGGTTGGTATCATCCTGGTCTCGCAGTATCACCACTCCCTCGCGCCCATTCTTGGCAGCACAATAGAGTGGGGTTTGACCACTGATATCTGCTGCGTCTGGGTGAGGAGTAGGTAAAATACGTATTTTATGATATTATACCATATTTTTCGACTTACATTAAATGCAATAAGGTGCATGTCATTCAAAACGTGCACCACACCGAAGGAAATGGGTTACAGATGGCTGTACAAATTTGAATGCCGCCATACCCTCTGTAATGTATGATTTTGAGGTATGTTTAAATAATATTATAATTATAAAGAAAAATAAGAGGATTATAATTGATATAATAGTACAATAGAAAGGTAATATCATTTATCATATGTTAAAATTTACTTGCTAAGTTCTAAATATACAATTACTAGAGTTCTGTTTGGTGCACTATCTTTACCAGATAAAAGTGTCTTTTATGAAATATTGTTATTATTATAATAATATTCACTCTATTATGGTAACATTTCTGTTCTTTCAGTGCCTAGGGCCTGTTTACCCACAGACTGCCGTCTGGTGCACGTTGACGGCGACCACCATCAAGGGGGTCTTAATGGTCGGTAGTGTCAGTGGCTAAATTCTCACTCTGTGTTTACCTAATCATCTCTTAGGGGCACCGTCTACCGCACTATCCTACCATGAATTAAAAAGTTTACGTGGCACGATGTGAGAGCTCTGAACTCCTAATTCCCAATCTCCTCTCCTTCGCTACATTTCTGACTGGTTAAAACTTTAAACCCAGCTATCCTCTAAGTACAACCTACAATGGTTCCTTGTAAGCGAAAGACTCTTTCTGCCTCTTCTAGTGGCCCTTCTTCAGTTGCTTTCACACAATAGCCCAAATCTGTCAAGGCGCCACACAAAAAATCAAAGACAGAAGTTTTCGGTATTTTTGTTACCCTCGAAGGTGGTCGACATCAGTGTAAAGAAAGCAGACCTCATTGCCAGTGGTAGTATGGCGATTGCGGGTATGACAGGCCCCTGGAATAGTGACAATGTATGAATGTTTGAGGTTGATGGTGGTCCTACAGCACCTATGGAGCTACATCTAGTTTTGACCATATAACACCCAAAACTTTCGCCGGTTGAAATTAGGTGAACACAGTTGGTACTGTCTGTTGTGAAACAACTCTGGGTTGATGGCGCTGTCAATTCCCACAATAGAAAAAAATAGACGGTTAGGTAAACGGGCCCTAACTATTGTGTACCAAGCTCGCCGAAACCAGATACTGGTCTCCGTTAACCCAAGAAATGCTCCAATTGTGTCACAAACCCACTGCCGAACATCCTTGCAACAGAGCTCGGGATAATCCAGGATCTAGGAATAACTACCTAAGACACTAGAGTAGTTCTATGGTGAACGGCTTCCGAGAAATTGCAATATCACTCGACCTGTGTGGCGGAAAATAGGTTTGGTGGTTGACGGATGTTTTGTTCGGCTTTGGCCCTATAATGTTTTTTTTGTGACGAGGCTTGGCAGGTGGAGGGTTTTCACCTGTTATATAATTCTAACACTATGATACCTTCTTCTGTACTAGTACAGTACCAGTGCTTACTCGGGTAGGGGGTATTTATTCCATTCCGGGCATTCTCCTGGTATGGCTCTTATTGCGATAGCGTGAAAATTGAGGTATCCAGGGATGCCCATACACTTTGACATCAATATTAATGGTCCAATCCGAGACGGTGCCATATCACCGTGTTGTGGCACTTCCTTCAGGCTGATGCTACGGTACATCACGAAGGTCTAAGCAAGAGAGCACACCCTGCGCTAGAAAAAATGGGAAACCGCATGCTCGAAGCTCGGTTGCTCGATTGGCTCGAGTCACCGAATACTTCAAGCAGAACCTCGGAATCCATCTAGTTTCATTAGCACACCCTCCAATTCTCACCACTGTAGGCTGTAAATAAGAAATGCTGGGTAATTGCTTGACAAGTCCTCTGCTACAGCCCCCACTTCAACCCTGATGCCCATTACCAGGCACATATCTCCCCCTGGATCAGTGTCACCTGCGCCAACCTCTTGATTCTATTGATCCTCTTGATCGGTGGCCTTGACCTGCCCTATCCCCCCTTCTCATCTCTCCCTGACCTTCACTTGGACCACGGATTTGTCTATCATCCGCTTCGCTCATTACGCCTGTATTCGCCGTTACAAACACCACCGCCTTAACTTCAAACACTAGTTTAAACTGCTCGATATCCAGACATCACTGACCACGTCTGGCTTGTCTCGTATTTTGTACTCTCTGAGGTTTCCTATGGTCTACTGCATGGTGTCTCACAAAACAAAGACAATGTTTAGCTTATGCGTACCCTTAGGTAGGGGGATCAGGGAAAATCCCTAACGCCACCACTGCCATAGCGCTTGAAATTGTGTTTCCCGGCCATCCCGAACTAGGAGAGAGTTAATGTATCGAAATCCCTAAAAAAGTGTTTATCAAGGGCCCCTAGGTCGGGCCTTACGGGATTAAATACTTTCCCACTACGCTTCGCTTAGTGTCAATACCAACGTCTACCAGAACCTGTGCGCCAGGTTACTCACTGTTATAAAGTAGGCAATTAAGTCAAATACAGACCTCTTGCTATAATCTCTTAGGGACAAGGTTGTAGGAGCTTGGCCCTTCAACCTAGCTGCCTCAAATATATTACTTCTCCGTAGCCAGCCATGCGCCTAACTCCCGAAAAGCCACGCGAGATCTTGATTAACATCCAATCGGGTGCTAGATATTCACCTCGTGCTAGTAAGAATTACACTTAATGTTTGTTATCCCCCCGCACCGCGCAGGGTACTAGAGTCTCTGGGATATTTGATTTGTGTGTTGTAACAGCCATCGGAATTTTCCCACACCCTGTGGGAAGGTGTTCTCAATATCTCCTGTCATGAGAACTCTTAAATGCATTGGCGGTTGAGGTTATTCTAAGAACAAGATAAACGTGTTAATCTTGCCCTCGGGGGAAAAAACATCTTCTCTTAGCTTTATAGGGCATTAAACAACCTCTCAGCATGTGAACCGTGAGCATTTTAACCTGAATTTAGGGCGGCCAGATACGGACGGATCATTTGGCTTACAATTCCTTTTGATCCCTATGTTCAGGGTATGCCTGGAACTTATAGCTGTATAGATGCTATCGTCTCAGATCCTAGGCATTATTTGGGGCGGGAACTTTCAGCGTTTCCGGATACTTATGATCTACTTATAAGTATAGTAGATTATTAATTTAGGATTTGCAAGCACCCAGCAAGAAGAACCCGGCCACAAGGGAGATCCCAGTACCGACATCTCAGTATCCAAGAACCGGCATCTAGCGAGAAGAACCTGAACACAGGGGGATCCTAAGCCGGGATATCAGTGCGCAGTACCGTACTTGTAAATTCACTATATGTGCGCAGATGCGCGCAGACAACCCTCCATACAAATATTTGTACCAAGGACTCCCCCTGTGCTCGGATGCTAGATGCCGAGTCGTACACAGATATTTAGGGCAACACAGCGGCGAGCTGCCTCCCAGGGCAAGCCGGTGCCGTTGCCTTTTTTTTTCCTTCGTGTGTGTGGAACAGGGATCGGCAACTCTCGGTAAAAATCCCGATTCTAGATGAACCTCCCATCATGGCACCAAACATCTCACCATGATCCCTTCGAAAAACATAATATCACACAAGATAAACACATTGTTTCCTCCCGGTAGTCGAAAATATGAGACTGCTTATTCTTCTCACCTAGCAACCCCACAACCCGCCATCTACACAAGTGGTGGGGATTCCCCAGTCACCATCAATGATGCCAACCCCTACAGTGAGTTAGGAAATTGGGCCAAAGGGGGGGGGGAACAATGCCAACGTGTACGGATTCCTCCAGGCAAACACTTGGCAATTCGCGCTGATGGACGGAGAATCGGAAAGGGACGTCTGTCGCTCCTAAGGGTAGGAGTATATTCGCCTGGAGCTTTTTACTGAAGACTACTAGCACTACAATGGGTTGATATAATGCGCCCAGGAGTCATGTCGGTGAAGCCTTTAGGGGAAGTCTCTGGTGCTTGCCGTAACCTGGCTGGGCCACTGCTATTTATTCACTTCCCTTAGTAATTGCTCTTTCACTAGCGTCCTCTCATTAGATCTATGATGGCAAACTGGTCTTTACCTTCATCTGATTCATATCCTGAAAATCAGCTGCTCAACTCTGCTCTTGATACCACGTCAAGGAACACGGGCCGCCAGACACCTCTCAAACACCCAAAAGAATAAAGACAAAAATAAAAGCCAGAAAGCTGCAAGCGCGCGGCGATGGTATGCATATTGTAAATCATATAGCCACTTCGGGAGTTCTCTGCTGCTCCCCCCTTATTTCCCTAGAACTGAAAAGATTCCGACCCCCCGAAAGCTCCCACAGATATCCGCAGATGCTAAGAGTCCATTTCAGATGCCCGGTGGCCCCTACTGTCCTTGGGAGCAAATCAGTAGCCCTGGACTATCACATGAGGCCCAAGTACTCCTTGTGCAAAACAATATCTCACTTTCTAGACCCCGTGGCTCTTACCAAAGTCTAGGTTCTGCAAAAATCGCAGGCCCCGTGCGGTCTATTCTCCTGTGCCGACTACCCGTGGGATCGCTAGCCCCCCCAGACCTTCGCGAGCACTAATAATGAATGAGGGATTTGGGGGTTTGTTAGTTTAATTTTCAATTGAAGCTACCGATATGGCTCAATTCACTCCATGAAAATACGAAAGCATAAATGTCAGCCATATTCCCCCGAAACCTTTCTTTACCACCAGTCCCTCGTTAAACGATCTGACCCAGAACTTCCCAGAAGACCAATACTGAGAAAAGGTATCCTCCTTCACTCATCCCCATTTAGAAAACAGCAGCTAACATAATGGTCGCCAGCGCAACCTCACGAAATAATATAACCAGTAATTTCCCCCCTCTCCCCACCCGCCTCCTTCGCCAAACCGAAACTGACTAAAACCGTTTAGTGCTCCTGAAGCCCCTTCCCTTATTCGCCTTGTTCCTGACACTCAGCCATGCCATAGCACTCCCAAATCCCTTAGCCCTATCCGTACACAACAATTTGTTTTGCGTACACACCAACTGCAATTGCAAAACAGGGAGCACTCTCGGGCACTACTGTGGGTACTGTGACCAAGTGGTCAGTTGTGTGCGAGACCCGACCACCTTTGCTAAGTGCCTTGAGCACGAATACCAGTGCAAGTTTGATGGGAAGTGCTGTGATTATGGGAGGACTGAATACTGCGCGGGGCCCACGCCTCCCACCAACAATTGCCCTATCCCTTAGATATGGCGTTTTCTGTCTCGGAGAGTCAGTTGAGGTGTCCTACGATGACGATTAAGTATCACTTTAAAGCAAGCGCTATTCGTCTTTCGGCCGGATGGGAGGCCGGCGAAGCTATGAGGTTCTGCTTTTCTGACTTTTCCTTGGCAATTCTCGCCATGCCGGAGTGTGGATTTTTTCTGAACTCTCTTTTCTTTAGTTGTATAAGTGCTCTGAGTTGGCAGCGGTCATGCTTTGTCACTCGACAATCTTTTAAGCGCTCGTGGAATTTAAGAATACAATATGAGTCTAGCTCTAAACTGATCGGTGCCTAAGGTAGCATTGAGCTTGTGCCACTATGGGGAGTTGAAATAGAAGTGATTCAGCACAGCTAAAACGGGGAAACACCTGATCACAGCCCGGATGCAGTGGTGACGGCTGGGAAATCGAACCACATTTGGGAAACGCTAGTTTATGGGGTTAGTGTGGCCAATTATTGCTGTTGTTATAAGATGCCCTAAGTCCCAATAGGGCAGAGAGCTAACTTGTGGTTTGTAGGGTATTAATTCAGCTTACAAACCCAAACACCCCGAACAAGGCCCCCCCAGCCGCAATCCTCGCTGATGCGAGCGGCGTCGCAATATAGAATTAGTTAAATAATTATGATGTCCCGTTTCCTTTTTTCTCCTGAACACACCCTAATATTCACTTGAGGCATAAATCGCTGTCGCCCTTAGTTTGACCGGCGATAATCCCCGGTTTCCAAACCCGGATCATTTCCCCTGCCAGGCAGACCCCAAGCATCAGGGAGCTCAGCTGCAACCCGATTTACCAATAGATTCCCAAACAGGCTTGTTGGAAATCGCGATGTGGTGCTCGGCATGCTGTCACGATAGCCTGCCCGGATAGCCCCATGGAACGAGCCCCGGCCCCGGGCACGCCCCGGTTTTCAGGAAAGCATTTTGGCGGCAGGAATACGTGTGAGTATTGGATCTGCGCATCCACTGGAAAGGATGTGTGGAAAGCTGGAAAGTCGGATGCTCGGAATTTGTCTTTTGCCCCGCTAGCTACCAAGTCTGCAAGCAAGTGGGAGACACTCTTAGGATGGATGGGAGGACTTCTTTGTCATTGTTGTTATATCTACTCCTGTCTTTGGCTGAGGAAGAGTTTTTCCCCCCACGAGTTGTGCGATCGTTTCGTGTGGGAGCTTAGAGTTTCGTTTGGCTATGCGCCGTTTCGTTCGTTCATTTCACTATCGCTATCGTGTAATACCGCCAATCGCATGTTTAATACGGTTGTGGCGTCCTATCATAGTGTGGCTTGCATCCAAGCACGAGTATTGAGTCCATTATCCCGGGGAAATGTTGCACACGCCCGCTACGCGGCATCTAACACCCCAGGCGTCTCTACTTTTTGCTCGCTCCTAATGACCCACAAAGGAAGTCTAAAGGGTAAGTGGACACGTGAAATGTTCACCACAGAAATAGCGGCTTTCGAGCCAGGATATTCCGGTAGAGAGAATTGACAAAGAAAAAAAATATCCATAGAATTACTAAAAACGGTAGTGACATCAATTTCTGTATACAAATTTCCATCCAATTCCTAACTCCACAAGAGTAGTAGGATATAGAGTTGCACTTCGGACCGCACGGCAAAACAGGTATCCTACCAAGAAAAACAATCTTGGCGGAAGTTCAAGGGAAGGTTTGCTCCCTAATGCTATGACTCTGCGGAGAATTTAAATCCATTAGGGTACAATTGAACTCAAGTGTGACTAGTCCACATGTTTTCCGAACACTCCATGGGTTGGCTCATTTTTCATAAAAGTATCGGTGCTGGAATCTGCATGTGGGGTTGGCCGCCTTTGGCGCAAACTGTTTTTCCCACTCACTTTTGGGTTCCGCTTGTATGGTTCCGATAGACCTCTTCAGCAAGGAGAGGGAGGGGATCGCCCTTTCTATGCGGCCCACCCGCTATACCGAATTCAAGAGTCCTCTTTTGAGCAAGCGAGTGAGCAACTACGACACAAAGCCCACCCCGGTACCCCGTCCCGAAATCCCACAATAACCCACAATAACCCACGACAACCCCTACTCGCGACATTTCCCGTTATGCAGCGTGCCATCGGCTTCCGTCGGCATCTGTGCGTGGAGGGATTTCCAATCTACAAGGGTCAGGTATGAGGCAAATTTAGCGCGGTGGGCACTCCCTGACTTCTATTACTAATACAGTACCCTACCGTAGTATCACGTCCGCTTATCAACGCCCCGGCTAACTCTTCCGAAATTCCCTTCTAACCGGAACATCAAATATCCGAACCCCTGATCCCCGGCGAAGATCCCAGCACTAGCGCCACAGCCGACAAACATAACAGAACCCGGTTTCCAATTTATGGATAATCCAACGTCAGCTACGAGTACAGGATCTTGCACCCGGAAGCGATCCCTCCTTCCGGGAATGCTTAGCCTTCGATTTAAGGGGTGGCCATGGTTGTGTGACAGTGCGTGTCGATCGCCCGTCTGAGGTCGGGGCTGCTGGTTGCGTAATACTCGTACTGCAGTGCCAGAGTTTGCGCCCTCGGCGATCGAGGTAATGGATAGAACTTAATGCAAACAGAGGAAGCACCATTTGTTTCATTCTACTCTATACAACTCTGCCTAACAACTAAAAACTGTACTTCATTTAAAGACTTAAAACGATATCAATTGGATGTATCTGCCATCAGAAGAGTCATGCTCGTTGGGGTTAGCATGTGCCGTCCCTGTGTTTGCCCAGAACTGATAATCTCTAGGCAATCGGAAATCTTGTCCCTTCAATCCTAAAATCCCTCTAGGCTTCCTCCGCGTCGGAGACTAGAATCCTCGCCCGTGAAAAATCCAAAATAGCGCAATACCCCGGTAGTCACAGCAGACTCCGCTTCTCTCTCCTCCATTGCGGCACCCTTCACCGGCCAAGACGCAGTCGTCTCGACAATTACTGGCTTCGCCCTCAGGGACCAGCAGGCCGCCACCGACGCCGCTGTTCGAGCTGGTGTAACCAGGTCCATCCCCAACGTGGTTTCGGCAGCAACATTGCCGGCGAAAAAAACCCCAAGCTGTCTATTTTTGCAGGGAAGATTGCGACTGTAGACTATTTGAAGGGGGAAGGGCTGATTACCTGGGGTGCGCTACTCAATAGGCCGTTTCTCGATTGCGGTTTGTACCTCCGCACCCCCCCCGCCTATATCCTCACACCAGATGGCGACAAACAATATAGGACTCAAGGCCGGTTTCCTAGGAACCGACATCCCCGGCAGAGGAGAAGAATAAAAAAAAAGAAAGAGCCACATTTCTCGACGGCGGAAACACCCCTTTCGTTACTACTAATCTCTCAGGCATTGGGAAATCTGTCGTCGGTATCCTTGTACATCCCGAGGAGACGAAGAACTGGTACGTGTTAGTCCAATCCTCCATTGCCACTCAAAGCAAGCTCTCCCCTGCGACCGAGAGGCCACCGAGTAGGAGTTTGCATTCGGGTAGTAGAATACTGAAGACCTTAAGGGAAAGGGTAACGAGAAGATTTCCAAGGAGGACGTTTCTGGCATTGTCGGCCCGATCAAGAAGGGGTATTTGGGTATTTGGGTATCGGGGCGATTACCGGAAAGTTGCATAATGACATCCTAGACTTCAAGGCTCCCGATGATGCAAGTGCTGAGGCGGCTGTTAGGGGGGTTGTTGGGTAGATTTTAAGAGCTTGGAAAGAAGAAAGTCTGTAATAGCTCAATTCAATTAATTTATTTTTTCATCCCGGTCGTTGGGGTTGGTTGTGTGATTCCTGTGCGCCCGGCAGAGGGCAGTGCGGAGAACGGGGTTTGAAACGTTCCTTGTCCTAGAAAAACCCTTGGAGCTTGCAGCTCGGTTATCCCCAGTCCCAGTATGATACGGCTACTCGTGCCAAGGTTGCAGCTAGGGCACTGCAACCCCCAAAAATTCGCTGGCTCAGTTTTTGGTGGCACTCATCCTGAGTGCCTAACAGCTCAATGTCACTGGACAGCTCAATGTTATTTTTGTAGCTCAACATCACTTTAGTGGCTCAATACTATTATCGTGGCTCAATACAATTTTTTTACTCTATATTATTCATGTTACTCAGATATAACCTGTTACTTAATAGAAATATTTAATTCAAAATACCTTGATAGTAAAATATAATATAATATTAATTATAATTCAATTATAGGTAGTATACTGGTATTACTTCTAATATACATTAATTTTTCTCAATTGCACCTGCTGCTTAACTCACAACACTATTGTTTTTGATATTTTCTTTTTCTATTTTTGGTTCTGTCTCTTTGCTTGACATATTTTCAACTCATTCAATCGTGGCTTATATGCTACTTTTTAAGCTCTGTCTGTTGCATTTTGGGTCCTTTTTAGCTGTTGCTCAACCCTTTAACCTGCAACTCTTCCTTTCTCTTTAATATCTGATAAGCCTCAGATGTATAGAGAGCACACCCTTTTTGCACCTGCTAGTGACTTGATTTTATTACACAATACTTTTAAAATATATTAAACTATATTAACACTTAAAATGATAAACTATATAAAGTTATGAAGCACACAGTATATTGAGTAACATGAATGGTTGTAAATAACAAGAATGATGTTGAGCCACAGTATTAGTATTGAGCCACTAAAGTGATGTTGAGCCTCAAAAATAACATTGAGCTGTCCAGTGACATTAAGCAGTCAGGCACTCAGGATGAGTGCCACCAAAAATTAAGCAAGCTAATTTTTGGGGGTTGCAGCGTCCTAGCTGCAACCTTGGCACGAGTATGTTCTTCCTCATCCAGAAAGAAATAGAACGCCAAGCTTGTCGCGATTTTCCCTGGTAACTTACAGAATAGATGTCATTTATCAACTCGCAGATGCCCGCATCCTCCCCAATTTCTCTCGAACTCAGCCGAGCGAATTCAGAAATCCAAGGATAAGGTCTAATATACGGATAAATTTGATTGCATAATGTCTGCACCACAGGACGCTAATATTACCCGTCACCCATTTCAAAACCTTAAATTAACCGCCTTGACCTCTCGGACCCCCCTGGTCAACCCGGAACCCCGAAGCCCCATCTCGGGGTCAAGCAACAAGCCAGTCTGATATCATAGCACATGGTTGAGCCATTTGGCCATTTTAGGGTATGCCTGCAACCTGGTATATCATAGGTATCATAGCGCGGGATTGCAGGCGAGCGGAGGGTTGGGGTGAGCCTTTCCCAACGGCGGGGTCTAGAACCCCGCGGCTGTGTGGGTAAGATAAATCTAGGTTCATCGCGGTATTATTGTACACTACTCTAGAGTCCGTTTTTCTGTTATGGAATGTCGATCCACAAGACTCTCACACACTACTACTCTTGAGCGCTATTATTTCTACAAGAAACTTATCTTCCCTTTCCCTTGTTTTTCAGATGACATTGTGGCAGGTTTCATTCGGCTACGTCCAGGGCTCGAATGCAAAATTTTTCACAGCGAATAGTGTAACGCAATGCGAGACCGTAAGCTAGCTTGCCATCAATCCATTAGATGCAATTAGATGGGTAAGCTTAAAAACACTCCATCTAATAGAGACTTTAAGGGGGGAGAGGGTTTACATATCGAATCCCTCAGAAGGGAGGAAAGCCTAGGTTATATTTGTGAACATACAATCCCTACCCAGACCGTGGATTAGAATATCGTGGGCCCGGCCGTGCTCTGCCTCTGAGGCACACTCTTGCACACAATCTTCCTCATATGCCATCAAAGCTACCTTTGAATACTCTAATCTCTGCAGGTCGGAAGGAAAACTTGCGCATAATACAAAGGTCCACAATACCACAAACCCGCAGTGTATGGCTAATGACCGTCTTGTAGGGTTCCGGTGAGATAAATTATATGGAAACCGTAACTTGATGGCAACGCAAGCATAGCCGAACACGGAAGAGCAAGTGCAAGCTCCCATGACCAACCCCAGGATGCGCTATCTGGCGGGGACACGTGGAAGGGGGTGGGGGGGGGGGCAGAGCGCCGCGGACGATCCTTTTGTGATACTCCTGCAATGAATGATATTCTTTCGTAGCATTTGCTCACATCCCTTCGTCTGTCCCGAATTTCACTCACTTTTACCGCGGCACTAACACTGCGATCGGCAATAGCTAAGGCAGAATAAGGAAAGCTGGATCTATCCTTAAAGTGCTGAGAAATCCTGCTCTGTTTAAAGTCTTGAACACTAGTCTATTTGAGTAATTGTGATAGGAAACACTCTGCGGATCCCAAGTGGAGTAGTGCTCAGAATGTAGCGAAGTTCGTAAAAATCAGCATGGCCATGACGGAAGCAGGAGGGTCTATGTAAATCTAATCCCGCCTATGCCCCCGCACCCCAAGAAATACTAGTGCTCTTTACAGCTACATCCTCGGTTGCTGCTCCTGCTTCTCTGCTAGTACTGCCTTAGCCCCAGTGTTTGAAAACGGGTTAAGGGATACCGCGGCCCACTTATCGGGGAAGACAGGCATTGACAAGGTCTTTAGGCTTTTCATCCCGTAGGGTCACTCATCTGGTGATACAGATCGAAAGTTAAGTTTACCTGCGGTCGATCTACATCTAGGACATTGTGCCAAGAGCTTGGCCGCACAGCGAACTTAGTCTTTCAAGTTTATGGAATTCTTCACACTATATGGATCCCCGGCGCTGACCCGCACAAAATATGGGGAACATTCTTGTAACCCACCCCCGAGTTCACACCCGGAGGGCATGGGTGGTGTGAAGTTATGCATGAATGATCTGAATTAAGCCATGTATATACCAGCGGTAGAAACAAGCCATCACGCCTTGGTTAACATCTAGAATTTGCTACGCCTTTTACGGGGTTTAGAAATACCCATACTTCATATTCTCTTACCCGTGCCCAAACAACCATCGAGCCGATATTACCGTGGGGGGGAAGTGGCGAGGGGAGTTAAGGAAGGAAAAAAAAGGAAATGCGCGGAGAGGATGGGGAGCAAAAAAAAAAAAGAATTTGAAGAAATTTAATTATGATGGGCATAGATGCGCCGCAACGACTTATAAAGGAGATAGGAATAACCCCATCATCAGCGCAAAAATCAATGTTCCAAATAGAAACCGATAAGCCTCGACCTGATAACAAAAGGAAATCAGTATAGGGACTCGGAAGAGTATCTGATAGATAAATTTAGTTTCCATTCCCTTCGGAAACAGTTTACAGCGACCAAAACAAAACAAGACGTAGAATGTGACTTCCAGCAGAAGGCTGGCTGTGGAAAAAAATGAAAAGGCGGTACAGCTGCACCCCGGTATCTTGAACGGGGAGTGCTGAGAAAGACGGCGATTGGTGTTTTCGTTGTCGTTCGGGCCTTGCGATTACTTAATCTGTATAGCGAACCTCTTTTTTTTGCGTTCGCTATCAAGGTGCGATTTGCATGGTGAATGTCAACCAGCGGTTTTTCAAAAGGTAATGCCCTATGTAATTTGGGCCAGGGTTATTTTATCATAGCTTTTTGGACCTGAAACCTAAAGAACATATTTTGTGGCTAGTTCCTTAGGCATTGGCCGGTGCGCCAAATAAGTTGATCTGGAGATATTGGGTAAAGAAAGCTCGTATTACGGAGGCCTATCGGTCAAATGTAATATATACATCAACTGCACATGAAGCTGTTGCAAACCGGGAATACAAATCACATTGCGAACCACCTTCCAGGGCCACTCCGAATGAGATATCCTCATTAAAGCGTCCACGGAAAAACCCTGGATTCTTCCCACCATGTCTCTTTATCCGATCCGACGTCGCGCCGTAAGCACCCCAAACCCTAACCCATCGGCCCTCGATGTTAGCCTTTAACGTCTACGATGGATAGTGGTTTTCTGGATGATCGCGTCGATATTCAGCAAGACTAGTAGGAATCTAGGTACCTATCTGTCAGCGGATAACTTGAGGTAGCCTTTCTGGTGTCGTTTCTTTCACCTGCATTTCTGAAATATCTTGTGGTATCTTCTTCAGAATGCCTGCCTCCGGACTACTGTCCATAGCATGCGGGGTTGTATCCCCATTCAGCCTGGTGTGAATATACCCAAGGATATAATCCCTCTTAGAGCTTACGAAGGCTCTCCTTACTCTCCCGCCAAGGCACCTTCCAGTCTCAGGTCGCATGTGCGGTCTTCCGGTAACCAATAATCGAGTTTCTAGAGACTGCTAGAAAGGTTGATTCGGCTAGTCAAGAAACTTGACTGGATGTCCCGCCACGCCCTCATCCAGAGCGTCGATAAAGGTGAACGTGATTTTGTTGGAAGAGGTGATCTGCATCCCCTTCACAATGTCTGAAAGATTTAGTGCCGTTCACCAATAACCTCTGCCTGGGCTTTACGAGCTTTCTCTATCTTCCCCAGTACCTCTCCCGCCCTACTTACAACCTCTCCAAGCAGGGAACCCAGTATACTGGTCGGTATATGCTCCTTGTAAAAAGCAGCGAAGTGGAAGTAAAAACACACAACGGGGGCATTTCACATTCCAGCCTCATCACACAAGTAGTTTATAACCGACAATCTAGCATTGCAGCTTGTCAGCACTTGTCCCTTTTCTTCCATTTCTCGATGCTTATTCTTGCTACCCGATAAACGTCTTGCCAACCCGGAGAATTCCATAGTAAAACAACACCGCGTTTTCGGATTCACATCCCCTACTGCGGCCATAGTGCTCCCTGAATTCCTCGGTTGCAGGAGCCATTGCCCCACATTTTCGGTTCGGTTACCTTGAGAATCCTGGTGCAGTGCCCTGAGCACTAGCGGTGATCGCTGGGTCAGGATTTGAGACAGGTCATCCTTGGTGGTACAGTTGTTCCACACGTTAACGGCGTTAAAAACGTTGTTTGCGACATTTCGATTTCCTGCTGCTTAGGGCATTGCCGATGCTGGGTGGGGGGGTTTATCGACTACTGCAGTGGAATTCTGAATGGGGGCTCTGGCAAAGCGGGGTCTTTTGTGGAACCTTATCCATTACTCAGAGCGGTCCGGTGAATTTCCTCCAATTTTCCCCGGAAACAACCCCCTCCTACCTACAAAACTGATGCATTATGAGAGCGCAAATACCACAACTCTGTAAGTGTTACCCTATGATATAATAAAAATCTTGCCATGAACAGATACTATGCTGCAGAGTGCCGGCGGTGGATTAAGCTAGCTTGGTAATCCATACACAGTCACGGTAGTTAGGTGCTTGAAACCTTGCGAAAGAACTTGAGGAAAAACTCGCATGCTAACCCAAATCATCGTACCACAGCTGCCCGCGATACCGATGCCTAGCGGAAAGCTCTTTCAGTAACCTCGTGTCAGGTTCAGTACAGATACGGGTCAGAGTTTTTCGTGTTCATTGGAGTTTCCCGGTACAGGTACGGAGGGTACAGTACAGTACTCGCATAGAGCGGCCAGGTCTGGTATCGAGGTAGGTTGCTGCATTTCCAGAAATCTACCCCATCGTCCGAACCATTGTGTAAAAAGCTCGCCAAAACCAAATACTGGTCCCCCGCTAGCCCAAGAAATGCTCCAAGATGTCGCAAACCCCACTGCTGGACATCCTCGCAAAAGAGCCCAGCATAATCCAGGGTCTAAGAATCACTACCTAAGACAGCAGAGTGGTCCTATGGTGAACGGCTTCCGAGAAATTACTATTTACAAGTGCATGCGATATTACTTGGCCGGTAGATTGATTGAAAATAGGTTTGGTATCGTAGTTTACAGTCATGTTTTGTTCCGGTTTTGCCATAAAGAATTTTCGGTTGGGGAGGAAGCTTGGCAGGTGGGAAATCTTCACCTATGATATCATATATAGGCCTAGCACCACCTTCTTCTGTACTAGTACAGTACAGTATGATACTTACTCGGGTAGGGAGTGAGCATAAATGAGTCGAAGTCCGTACTTGACTGGATTTCAACCCGCCAAGATTTTGAGTGTAGCCATGGAAAGAGCCAGTCCCCGCGTTCTTTGGGGAAGAAATGCGAACTCAAAATGTATGAGGCTGGTAACAAAAATCACAGCCAGGAACCATGCAGTGCAATCGTAGCCACATCACGCTAACAGCATGACCTAACTTCCTTTTCTATTTTCCAGAATTCTCCCTTCACTTTACTCATCTGTATTAATTCCATTTCTGGAATTCTCCTGATATGGCTTTTACTACGATAGCCTGAAAATTGAGGCATCCAGGGATGCCCATACTAGTACACTTTGGCATCTACCGGTATATTAACTGCGCAATCTGAGACTGTGTCATATCCGGGTGTTGTGACCCTTCCTTCCGGCTGATGTTAAATTTCCACAACAAAAACCGGGGCTCGAGAGTGCAGCCTGCACGAGAAAAAAATCGGAAACCGCTTGCTCAAAACACGGTTGCTCAATTGGCCCGGGTCACCGAATACTTCAATCAGAACCCCGGAAACCATCTGGTTTCCTTTTCAGATGGTTTTCAGATTTTTTTCTACCCAGGCTGTGCATTGGAAGTGCGGTAATTTCTTGACGAGTCCTCCGCTGCAATCCCCACTTCAACCAACCTTCATTCCCTATTCCCACGCCCCTATCCTCCCCTGAATCGCTGTCACCTGCGTCAACCTCTTGATCCTCGAGATCCTCTTGATCGGCGGGCTTGACCTCCTCGACCCCTCTGTTTTACCTCTCCCTGACCTTCACTTGGACCATGGATTTGTCTATCATTCCCTTGGCGCATTACTCGCGTATTCACCGTTAAAAATTGCATCACCTTATTTTAAAACACTAGTTTAACTACTTGATATACAGACCTCCCTGGTCACCTCTAGCTTGCCTCGTGTTTGTGCTCTCTGAGATTTCCTAGAGTCTACTGCATGCAGTTCTCACACAACAAAGACAATGTTTAGCTTATCGGTAATCTTTGGTAGGGATCAGGGAAAATCCCTAGCTCCGCCGCTGCCGTAGCGCTTGAAATTGCGATCCCCGACCATCCCGAACCGTGGAGAGTTAATGTATGGAAAACCTTAAAAAAGAGCCCATCAAAGGGCCGGTAGGTCCGACACTACGGAATTAAATACTTCCCAACTACACTCGGTTTAGCTTCGGTACCAAGGTCCAGAACCTATGCGCTATGTTACTCACTGTTATAAAGTAGCTAATTAAGTCAAATATACCGGTAGACCTCTTTCTATAATCTCTTAGGAGCAAGGTTGTAGGATCCTGGCCCTTCAACCCAGCTGCCTCAAATATATTACCTCGCCGTAGCCAGCCATGAGCCTAGCTCCCGAAATGCCACGCGAGATCTTGATCAACATCCAATCAAGTGCTAGATATTCGCGTCGTGCTGCTAAGGATTACCCTTAACGCTAGTTATCCCGCTGTTACCCGCAGAGTACCAGGTACTTGAGTCTCCGGGATATTTGATTTGTGCTGTAACAGCATCGGAATTTTCCCACACCCCGGCGGGAGGTGTTCTCAATATCTCCTTTCATGAGAACTCTTAAGCGCATTGGTGGTTGAGGTTATTCTAAGGATAAGATAAACGCGTTAATCTTGATAGCGAAGGAAAAAAAGTCTTCTCTTAGCTTTATAGGGCATTAAAAAACCTCTCGGCATGTGGACCGTGAGCATTTTAACCTGAATTTAGTGCGGTCAGATACGGACAGATTATTTGGCCTACAATTTTTTATTGATCCTCATGTTCAGGTTATACCTGGAATACTATCGGATCAGATCCTAGGCATCACCCGGGGCGGGAATTTTGAGCGCTCCTGGATACTTCTACTAAACTCGTGTCTATAGTGGATTATTACTTTGGGACTTGCAAGCGCCCGGCAAGAAGAACCCGAACACATGGGGGGTCCTAGTGCGGACATCTCAATATCTAGGTGCCGGCATCTAGCGAGAAGAACCCGAACGCAGGGGGATCCTAACACAACATATTAGTATAAATTCATTGCCAGTATATGTGCTCAGATGTGCGCAGACAATCTTCCATACAAATATTTTCTACCAAGGACTCCCCCTGTGCTCGGATGCTACGTGCCGAGCCGTACCCAGACACCCGGGGCACCGCGGTCACGAGCTGCCCCCTAGGGCAAACCGGCACCATTCTCTTTTTTCTTTTTCCCTCGCTGCAAGGGGGATAGGCAACTTTCGGTAGGAAACCCGACTCTGGATGAACATCCTCTCATAGCACCACATATCTCCACGTGATCCCTTCGAAAAAATATAATAAAATCACACCAGCTAAACACATTGCTTCCTCCAAGTAATCGAACTATGAAAAGATTTATTCTTCTTACCTAGTAATCTCACAATCTATCATCTACACAAAGGGTGCGGGCTCCCCAGTCACCACGAATAATGCCAACCCCCTACAGTGAGTTAGGAAAATGGACCAAAGGAGGAACTACGACCACGTGTACCGATTGCTCCCGACAGATACTCGGAAGGGAACAGAGAATCACAAAGGGACGTCTGTAACTTCCAAGGGTAGGAGGAGAGATTCCCCCGGAGCTTTTTGCGGAAGACCACAGGCACTGCAATAGGTTGACATAATGTTTTGCAATGTGGAGCCGCACAGGGCCAGCCAGGAATCATGTCGGTGAAGTCAATGGTGCTTGCGGCAACCTGGCTGGGCCAGTACTGCTTGTTCACTTCCCTTGGTATGTGTGATTGCTCTTTCACCAGCGTCTTCTCATTAGATCTATGCTGGTAGACTCGTCTCTTGATATAATTTGTATCCTAAAAAGCAGCTGCTCAACTCTGTTCTTGATGCCACCTCAAGCAACACGCGCCGCCAGACACCCCTCAAACACCTAAAAGAATAAAGAAAAAATGAAAGCAAAAGCT
The DNA here is from genome assembly GCA_900010015.1 of Tuber aestivum. Classification (NCBI taxonomy): domain Eukaryota; kingdom Fungi; phylum Ascomycota; class Pezizomycetes; order Pezizales; family Tuberaceae; genus Tuber; species Tuber aestivum. Next base: position 36,870 of record LN891166.1, read on the forward strand.
GCAAGCGCACGACGATGTTATTCGTATCGGAAACCATACAACTCCTTCGGGAGTTCTCTACTCGCCCCCCCCCCCCCCTATTGCCATAGAACTGAAAATATTCCGACCCCCGGAAAGCTCCCATAGACATCCGCAAATTCCAAGAGCCCACTTTAGATGCCGAGCGGCCCCTACCCATACTCGCCTTGGGGACAAATCCGCAGCACTCGACTATCACATGAGGTCCTTGTCCTCCCCGTGCAAAATAATATCTCACTTTGTCGAGCACTTGGTGCTTGCCAAAGCCTGAGAGCTGCAAAAGTCCCAGTCCCCGTCCGTCCTGCGCATTCTCCCGTGCCGACTACCCGTGGGATCCCTAGCCCCCCAGACCTTTGCGAACACTCCTGATGAATGAGCGAATTGGGGGTTCGGTAGTCCCCTAAACCGACCCAGCCCACCAGAGCCCCTAGCTCCCCCGAATATAAACTACCGATATGGTTCAATTTATTCCATGAAAATACTCTAGCAACAATGTGAGCCATATTCCCCCGAAACCCCCCCTTGCCACCGACCCCTCATTAAACGATCCGACCCAGAACCTACCAACAGACCAATACTCGAAACAGGTATTCTCCTTCACTCACCGCCATTTAGAAAACAGAAACTAACAGAATAGCCATCAGCGCAACCCCACCAAATAAAACAACCAGTAATTTTCCACTCTTCCTGCCCTTCTCCTAGACTAAACCGAAACTAACTAAACCCACTCAGTGCTCCTGAAGCCCCTTCCCTTGCTCGCCCTGTTCGTGGCACTCAGCTATGCCACGGCACTCCCGAACCCCTTTGGCCTATCCGGGCCTATCCGTACGCAGCCATATTTTATGCGACAACCCCAACTGCAAGTGCAGTGCAGGGAGTGCTGAAGGGCACTACTGCGGGTACTGTGACCAAGTGACCAGTTGTCAGTCAGAGAAGACCACCTTTGCTAAATGCCTTGAGCATGAATACCGGTGCGAGGGTGATGGGAGTTGCTGTGATTATGGGGCGACTGAATACTGCAAGGGGCCCACGCCTCCCACCAAAAATTGCCCTATCCCTTAGATATGGCGTTTTCTGTGTTTGAAAGTTAGTTGAGATCTCTTGGGATGATGGGTATCACCCCTAACTAAACACTATTCGTCTTTCCACAGGCTAGGTGGCTGGGGAAGTTATGAGTCTCTGTTTCAAGTTTTCTTGCTTCTCCTTGGTGATGTTCATAGTTCTGGGAGGCTGATTTGTGCAAAACTCTCCTTTCTTCAGCTGTATGAGGTGCTCGAGGTGGTTGTAGTCATGCTTTATCACTCGACAATATTTTAACCTCTTTGTTGTGATATCGCTGCCACTGGGGTTGTTAGGAACTTCCTGATAACCACATGCAAGAAGCAGTCTAGACGAATGTGAGGGGATGCAAGGAATAGTATAGATTGAAAAGAATGTAGCCACCAGATAGATATCTAGTTGTAGGTTAGATTGGAATGAGGACGAGGAATGGTATGGATTGGAAGGAATGGGGTCACTAGGTGGACTCGGATATCTGGCCGGTTGGATTCTCTATAGTATATAGTGGTCATCTACTTCGGTGATAGGAAAGGAGTTAATTAAGTCAAGAAAACACTTCATAATTCTTGCTCACTCAAACGATCATATCCTCCCCCGCAAAAGTGCCTAACTGAATTCTCCTCTTTTCTCCACCTAAACTCTCTTTTCTACTTCACTCTTGTGGACATTAAGAATAAAATATTAGTCTAACGCTAAACTGATGGACGCTTAAAGTAGCATTGAGCTTGTGCCACTATGCGAAGTTGAAATAGAAGCAATTCAATCCGGTCAAAACGGGGAAACACTTGATCACGGCCCGAATGCAGTAGTAGGAGTTAGGAAATCGGCCCACATTTAGGAAATGCCGGTCTATGGGGTCAATCTGGAATTGGTGTACGAGCCGTTACGGTAATTGTTACCGTGGTTATAAGATGCCTCAAGTCTAATACGGTAGAGAGCCAGCTTTGTGGTTTGTAGGGCATTAATTCAGCTTACAAACATCAGCAGGCCGAACAAGGCTTTTCTTGTGCCAATTCCTGGGCTATGCGGGGGACGGCACAACATAGAACAACTATGTCCTCCCGTTGCCTTTTTTCTCCAGCTCTGTTCGAAGTAGTGTTGTGCACGAGCCGAGCGGACTCGAGCCCTTCGAGCCTGGGGGGCCTCGAGCCAAGTGGACTCGAGCCTAGGTGGTCACTAGGCGCGAGCCGGCTCGAACAGGGGTCCACGAGCCGACTCGAGTCAGGAATTGGACTCGGGGATAGTGGGAAGGTCATTTGGCTAGTTGTATTTGTTTTCAAGTTGCTATATACAATTTTTGGTTGATTTGAGTGATAATGGCGGTGGGTAGAGGTATCGTGACCACTTTACTTGTAGACTCAAGCCTCTTGGCGGCTCGAGCCTGGCTCGAGTCCTCGAGTCTGGGTGCGATCTGGGCTCGAGCCCTCGAGTCCAGGGGTCTCTCGAGCCGAGCCGGCTCGTGAACAACACTAGTTCGAAGCAGTGAGAAAGAATTTTATACGAGAAATTCACCAGTCTACTCGTACCAGCCTACTCCTCTTCGTTCCGACAGTAGGACCCATTTTCGCAGTAATTTCTGTCCGATTTTCTATCTCCTGAACACACCCTAATATCCAGTAGAACAATAAATCTCTCTCGTCCCCAGAGTGGCCGGCCATAATCCCCGGTTTCCAAATCCGGATCATTACTCCCGGCAGGCAGAGCCGAAGCATCAGGTAGTTCTGTTGCAACCCTATTTACCAAAAGATTCCCGAACAGCTGTGATGTGAAGAGCGACGGGGCAGAGGTTTGCGACCCCTCGGACCACAGAGTGGCTTGCTTCCAAATATTGAATCCATCATGGCGCTAGAGTCCACAATCCCCAACTCCAGTTCCGGCTAATCAAAAATCATCGTCGCGGGGACTTGTTTCACAAATCCCCTGCGTGGCGTCTAACACACCAGGCGTCTCTGCCTATTGCTCGCTCATAATAGCCTACAAAGGAGGTCTGAAAAATGAGCGGACACGTGCAATTTTACCCCAGACGGAGCAGCTTTCAGACCAGAATATCCCGATAGAGAAAATTCACAGAAAGAAAAAAAAAATACTGATAGAACTATTGAAACAGCAGTGGCATTACTTTCTATATACAAATTTCCAGCCAACTCCACCAGGGTAGCATGATACACAGCTGCGCTTCTGAACCCCACCACAATGCAGGTATCCCACAAAAAAAAATAGTCTCGGCGGAAGGTCAAGGGAAGATTTGCTCCGTATAGCGATGACTCTGCTCAGAACTTAACTTCGTTTAGAGTACAATTGAACCCAAGTGTGACCAGTCTACATGTCTTCCGAACACTCCATGGGTTAGCTCATTTTTCATAAAATTATTGGTGCTGGAATCTGCCTGTGGGGTTGGCTGTCTTTAGCTCAAACAGTGTTTTTCTCACTCACCTTTGGGTCCCACCCCTATAATTTCGGTATCCCCCCCTGCGGGGAACGGCGTGTGCCGTCCGATAAAAAGGTCTCGTGCAAAATCCGACAGGAGGCGCACGAGCAAGGCAGCAGAGATCCCCAGAACTCGTTTCACCTACAATACGTCATGATAATGTAATCACAGATTTTCATTTCCTACTCAATTTCGTTACGCGGCGTCAGGGCATACTGATAGGAAAATTGGCATGTTATTGTATGATACAAGAATTCAGCGCGGGTTATGATAGAAAAAAGGTTACCACCACCCATGATTTATAAATATATATACATATATTTTGGTGATGACCATCATATATTCACTCTTTGGATAGGTACAGTCCCTTACGCTTCCGACGACGAGAGAGAGGGGGGGATTTTGGTGCGGCCCACCCGGTGTGCCCAATAAAAGAGTCCTCGTTTGAGCACCCGAGTGAGCAACTATGTCTCAAAGTCTACCCCAATACCCCCTCCCGAAATCCCACAATCATTCATGATAACCCTCATTTATCAGATTCCCCGTTCTGAAGCGTGCCATCAACATCCATCGGCATCAGTGCGTGGACGGATCCCGAACCCACAATAATCAAACATAGAGCAAACCCAGCGCAGTAGGCCCTCCATAATTTCGATTACCAATACAGTACTCCAGTATCACGCCCGCTTATCAACACCCCGGTTAACTCTTCAGAAATTTCCTTCCAACTAGAACATCAAATATCGGAACACCTGATCCCCCCGAGATACCGGCATCGGCACCACAGCCGACAAACATGACAGAACCTGGTTTCCAATCTATGGATAATCCAACATCAGCCAGAAGGGCTTTCACCCGGAAGCGATCGCGCTCCCGGGAATGATTAGCCGGATCCCGCGAGAGCTGACGCTGGAATGAAAAGTGCCCACGGGACCCGGGGGTTTCGATGTAAGGGGTAGCCCTAGCTGTGTGGTATTGCGAGTCGGTTGTCCGTCTGAAGTCGGGGCTGCTAGTTGCGTTGTGCGTTTCCTTGGTCCCTGGCGTTCGTAATACTCGTACAGTAGTGATAGAGTTTTCCTCTTTTGCAATAGCGGAGATGGATGGAACTTAATGAAAGGGGTGGGGGGCATAAAGAGAGGGTTAGGGGGGGCCGGGAGCGCGTGTTTTAGCAAACAGAGCAAACACCATTGGTTTTATTCTACTTTATACAACTCTGCCCAACAACTAAACGTTGTGCTTTGTCCCAAGACACGAAACCATATCAATTGGATGTATTGGATGTATCTGCCATTAGCAGAGCCATTCTCGTTGGGGTTAGCATCTCCCTCCCTATTTTTGCCCAGAACTAACAATCTCCAGGCAACTAGAAATCACGGTCCTTCAATCCTAAAAGCCCTCCAGGCTTCCCCCGCACTGGAGACTACAATCCTCACCCGCGAATATTCCAAAACAGCGCAATCCCCCCCTCCCTCCCCTGCGGCAGCGTTCACCGGCTAAGACGCAGCCGTCTCGACAATTGCCGGGCTGGCGCTCGGAGACCAGGAGGCCCCCATTGACTCAGCTGCTCAAGCCGGTGTAAAGATGTTCATCCCTAGTGAATTCGGCAATGGCATTGCCGATGACAGGCCCGCGAAGTTGTCTATTTTTGCAGGGGAGATTGCGACTATAGATTTTTTGAAGAAGGAAGGGCAGATTTTCTAGAGTTATCTACCCAGTAGGCGGTTTCTCGATTACGGGTTGTACCTCCCCACCCCATCCGCCTGTATCTTCTACACCAGATGTCGGTAAACAGTATCGGACTTGAGGCAGGTTTCCAAGGAACCGACATTCCCGACAAAAGCGAAGAAAAAAGAGCTACTTCTCTCTACGGCGGATATACCCCTTCGGCGCCAGCAGCCTCTCAGAAACTGGGAAATCTATCGCCGGTATCCCTACACATTCCGAGGAGACGAAGAACCGCTACATGTTCTTCCAATCCGCCATAGCCACTCAAAACAAACCCTTCGCTGCCGCCGAGTAGGCTACCGCCGGGAAGTTTGAATTCGAGCAGCAAAATACTAAAGACCTTGAGGAAGAGGATAAGGAGAAGATTTCCAAGGGGGACCTTCCTATTTGCTGACTTTATCAAGAGGGTACGTGGACAGAGGGGTATGGTGGCCGTTACTCTGACAAGTTGGATAATAAGATCTTGGACGTCAAGGTTCCGGATGATGCCGCTGTTGAGGCTGTTGCTAGCGGGGTTGTTGGGTAGATTTTAAGAGATTGGGAAGAGGGAAAGTCTGTAATAGGTCAATTCAATTAGTTCATTTTTTTCATCCTAGTCATCCGGTTGGTGTCGTGATTCTTACGCCCCGGCAGAGGGGCGATATGGAGGCTGGGGTTTGAAACTTTTCATTGCCCTTGACGCACCATTGGAGCCTACAGCTAAGCTGTTCCCAGCCCGAGTACCTCTGGGCTCTTCCTCGTTCAGAAAGACAAAGAATATCACGCTTGGCGTGATTTCCCCCGATACCTTCGCGATTAGATGTCATTTATCAACTTGGAGGTTCCGGGATCATCCCCAATTTCTCCCTGAATCAACCGAGCGAATTTAGAAATCCAAAGGCAAGGGTTAATATATCGGTAAATTTGACTGCATAATATCTGCATCGCAGGAAGCCAATATTACCCGCCGCCCATTTCAAAACCTTAAACTAACCGCATTAACCTCTCCGAAGCCCCACCTCGGAATAAAGCAGCCAAGCCAGTCTGAAAGCACGTGGTTGAGCCATTTGGCTATCTTAGGGTATCCCTGCAATCTGCTATATCATATCATACCTGTGTGTGGGCGGGCTGGGTGAACTACTAGAGTGCCCTGATGCTGCACTCCCAGATTGCATGCCGTCCCGGTGGACCTGCATCTGAGCTTATGCACCTAGGGTTTGGGTGCAGAGTGAGTTTAACGGGCTTATACGGTATACCTATTCGGCGGTTCGGGGGTGAGAAGTCTTAGTTAGCTGCCTGCACTGGAGACCTTGTGGGTTTATTTACCGAGCCGGTAAGGGAAAGCATATATTACGGTGGATAACTGAAGTACCGCAGGAGCAGCAGATAGTGTAGGGTAGAATTAACCTTTCTCGGAGAGTCCAACACGAAGACTATGTGAGATAAAATAAAAACGGATAGATCACGATATCGCGGTAGTATCCATCCCATACTGTATTTCTTCCCCACGTCGGCAGGGGTACTCGCTTGCCACATCCGATATCGGCGGAAGAGCCCGTCGCGCGTTGCAAATACCGTGAGAACTCCGGTAATTGGATAATGTGTTATCGCATTGGAACCGCTTCTCCCACCAATATCTAGAGGGTCCTTCGCCTCCACCTGCCTCTGTGAGCAGGTCTTTTGCTGCGTTTTTCCTCACTTTTCCGGAGAATATTCTAGACTGCCTAGCCTCTAACTTGGAGCGTTTGTTTGAGTTCTTGAGGTGCTTGCATCAACCGCAAGGCAAAGTCCAAGGGAGGAATGGCGTTACTGATAGGTGTTGGAATGCCGACCCGGGGTGGGTGGGGCGTTATATACTCGCCATCTTCAGGAGAAAGAATAGTCATGACATTTAAGTTGATTATGTTTCTCTCCCATTTTTATCGTGACATTGCAGAGGCTTAGCCATACTAGTTTAATTTTCTTTCTTCTTTCTGTACCTGTCGTTGGTGTCTGGGGGTTCCGGACATGCGCGGTGGAAGAAGTACGTGCAGATCGCCCAACGGGAATGATCATCCCCGTTGTTCAACTTCCCCCGAATCATTTCTCATGTCACTCCACTTGGACGGGCTATCGACCCACTCCGTAAATCAGTAACCGATACTAGCGGAATGGCCGGGGTTCCAGAGGCAAAGAGAGTTTATTCCAGCTATTGACCGCTGTATTCTGCCTTCCCCCCCTCATATCCCCAGGTGGGTCAGACGCGGAAGAAAAACCCCCCCGCATTGGTATGTGACCCAAATCCTGGCTGCAGAATTTTGACAAAATCACGTCTCCTGACCAGTTCGAAAATAGAGCAAACCCGACACAGAGTGCTACTAGGAATGTTTGTCACGAGCAGTACTAGGATGCGATATCTGTAAACATCCAAGCGGGACTTTGAAAAAAAATCTTTGGGTTGGATTTTCGTACGATGGGCTTCTTGCTATGGTGTCTATTCCGTCGGAGTTTTCACTCGCACGCTGCCCTATATTGGTTCGGAAGGTTGGACTCGCCCAGGGTCCCAGGGCAAGTAATCACGGATAATCACTCGCACCGTAGGGTTACGCTCAGTGTTGAAACATGCTTCTGGCACTACTGCGGTAGCACTTCTTCTACTGTTTCACTCCTTGTTTTAGACCTTATGGCTGAGTCTAGATCTCTAGTCTAGACCTCCTACACTGTTGAATATACCTCCTTGCTTCCTGTTTCCTCTCTTTTCTCCTACTCTTTGCTCGTCCCCTATGTCTCGCTTCTGACAGTAGATAGTCCGGGCATCTTGCCCTTCCTTTGAGAAAATCAAGCAGTTCATCATTCAAGCTCATCGTGGAATCTCCTATCAATATAAACACAACACTCAGATATGTCGGCACAGTAGGTCGGGGAGAGAGGGCTAAGGATTTGGCTACGAAGTGGGTTTTTCGGGTTTGTTCGATGTTGGCATAATGGGGGTTGATTTTATGGTCAAAACACCCTCGTACTATATTATTCTTCTGTGATGAGAAGGAAAAAAAGCGTGTGGACGGTCTCCCAGACTCCCACGCTGACTGTTGGGGGAGAGTAGATGTAAACATGCCCGAACCGACCCATGTCGAGAGTAGAAACTAGCCGCCGCAACACCTTAGTTAAGCGCTAGCTTTTATCATAATATTTTTTTGAACAGCGCTACTAGCCGGTTCAGTTGGTATGCATGCAGTCTACTACCCTAACTCACCAATATCTCACTTTTCAACACTTGATTCTAAGTCTCCACAATGAAGAAAGTGAAAACTACTACAAAATAGTTGCTTGTTGTAGATTTTTGAGGGAGTAATTCAACAAGTGAGAAATTCTTATTTTTTTTAAGAGGGCACGTAGTTTTTTTCCTTGTGGTATGGGAGGGTTAGGGGTATAGACTGTCCGCATAGCAAATAAACCAGCAAGTACTAGAGGGGCGGAAAGGGGCTGGAGGAACTCTAGTGGGAAGGAAGAGAAGAAAACCATATATACAAAGAGGGCTGACAGCCGGGAAGGAAAGAGCTAGGGAAATAATATTATGATGGGAAGTTCAAGACACTAGCTACTCCCTAAGAAATAGAAATACCCCCCCCCCCCACAACTAACACCAAAGTTTAGCCCGCAAGAGAAACTCACAAGTCCTCAGCCGACTTCACATGAAATCCGTATACACGTTCAGTAGGCATGCGAAAGATCCACGCATTTCGCATATGATTTCCTCTGGTCAAAAAGGAAACACCTGACCCAAGTCTTAGCGGCAGGCCCACCCCAGAGGAAAAGGAATTAGGACAACCATCATAGATAAGAGCCCCAAACCGGAGGAGGGAAATGAGCGGGGATGAGGGTAGGGAGGCAGCCCGGGCGATGGACATGTTCCTGGGGTCATTGCGGTCTTGCGGAACCGGCGCCAGACAATACATGTTCGAAGGCGGTAAGGAGGGTGATGGATCCTCGGGCTTAGACCATGCTGATAGTGGCAGACACTGGGGCTGTAGTAGCTATCACTCCCGCGTGGCCCCGCTGAATAGCCCACCAGAGAGGCGTTCGGCCGCTACTATCCGGTTTGCCTGGGTTGGCGTCCTCTCGTCCGAATAGCATTTTCACCGCCGCCTCTCGCCCATTTCAGGTAGCTAACGCGAGAATTTTATTACCGCGGATATCTAGTTTGTTGGGGCTGACATCCTCTCGTCCGAGAAGCATTTTCTCCACTTCCTCGTGCCCATTCCTAGTAGCACTATAAAGCGGAGTTCGATTGTTGTAATCCGGCTTGCCAGAGTTGATGTCGTCCCGTCCGTGAAGTATTTTCACCACTCCCCCGGGTCCATTCTCCGCAACACAGCAGAGCGGTGTTTGGCCAGATTCATCTGGCTTGTCGGGGCTGATGTCGTCCTGTCCTAGTAGAATTCCCATTCCCTCGCGTCCATTCTAAGAAGTACAAATGAGTGGTGAATGACCCGCGTAGTCCTCCTAGTTGATATCACAACCTTCAACCTCTAAAAACCGGCTACAATCTCAACGGTTCCGAAGATAGATGCGGAATATAGACTGCTGAGCCGTGAAAGTCTATCGAAATTAAGAAAGTCTGAGCACCTGTCCTGTGCTTCTGAGAGGGTTTGGGTGGATATCTGGTTATTGTAGCCCTCAAGTAGTTCACCGTGTACAATTTCGCGCAATCTGAATGCTCCCTTCTTGCGTGCGCTCTCGAATATAGAGATGAATATTCAGGAGGGGTTGTCACAAAGATCAGGAGACGAATTAGCCGAAAAAGCCTCAACTTGCCGGGAATTCCGATAACTTAGGTAGGTGTCTGGCACCGTGGAGTGAGCTGTGCCACAAGCTCGGGATGGGCCCAGAGATACTCCGGACGGGCAAAGTGGATTAGGCGCACGGCGGAAGTCACCTTGTCAACTAGAACAAGTCCCTAACAGCAGGCCAGCATCGTCTCTATTGTAGGGTACTGTCAGTATTGAAATTCGGTGACCCAATTTTGATCGCCAGAGCATGGCACAGATCACTTGCCATCAAGGGCGCTCCGAGTGGGATATCCACATCAAAGGTACCATACCGAGCCTCGATTTCTCCCCACCTAGTCCCTTTATCGGACCGAGCGTTGCACCATAAGCATCTCCCAACCCACACAATGGGTCCTTGCGCCGAGTTTTTGTCGCTTGCGGTGGATTGGTTTCCCGCAGGATCACGCCGGTACATGGCGGGGCGGGCAGGGATCTGAGTTTTTATTCGTCAGTGAATAACTTGGGGTGGTTTCCTCAACGTCATTTTTTTTATGCGAATTTCAGAAGCGCCTTCAGGAATTTTCTTCATGATGTCTATTTGCAGGCCACGAGCCATTGCATCTGGTGCTGCGTCATCTAGAGCGTCGATGCATAAGAGCGCGAGCGTTTTGGAAGAAGTACGAGTACCTGTAGTCTGCAGCATCTTCACAACATCGGTAAGTTTTGGTGCCCGTCCACCAATAAACTTTTCCTGGTCTGAATAGACTTTCGCCACTTCCCCCAGCACCTCCCCCGGCCCGCTGACAACCTGTTTGAGCAGGACACCCAACATACTCGTCGGCACCTAGTCCTTTTGGGTGTCGGAGTCGCTATAAAAGCACGCGATGGTGACAGGTTGTTCCGGCCTGACCACGCAACATGTCTACCGCCAGTGGGCTAACTGTTTGTCAGTGGATGTCCTTTCCCCTCAATTCCTCGATAATCGTTCCCGTTACCTGGTAGCAGTCTTGCCAACACCTGGACCCCCACAGCAAAACAGTACTGCATTATCGGATTTATCTCCCCCGCTGCCTGCAACCCAGTTTCCGACTTCTCCGGTTTGTAGGAGCCATTCCCCCAGCTTTTCGACTCTGTTGCATTGAACGTGTTTGTGTCGTAGCCTAGGCTCAAGCGGCGATCACCGGGTCAAGAATTGAGACCGCTCATCGGCAATGGTAGGGTTACCGGTATTACACACAGTAACGGGGTTAAAATAATTGGCATCATTAGCGAATGATAGACTCATCCTCGATCTTAAGCTGCTCCGGTCATCGTAGATGGTTAAAGGGGGGGGGGTCAATCGACTCTTAGAATTTTAGAAGGCTGGAAAAGAGAGGCGCCTCTTGTGGAACCACGCAGATACCTCGAAGCCGCCCAATCAATCTCCCCTAAATTTGCCTCGGCATCTCCCGGCTTGCCTCTACCGCTTCGGCAAAAAGCAGCAAATTCACCACCTCACTACCGTACTTGAGCATTCCAAAAGTATCCAGATGTCTTGGCACAGCCTACAACTCCGGTAAATAAATTCCTCAAGCAGCTTGTTTCGCACAAAAATGGCTTGCACAACTGAAAATTGCAAAGGTTCCCAAAAAATCTCACGGTAGTTTTCTCTCTATACTTCAATACTCGAGTAGAGGATAGGCTGGAAGTTTAGAAATTAAAAGAGACTTTAAAAGTACAAACATCTGAGCTATAACTTAGGGGGTTAAAGTGCGTTATGCCAACGGATTAATGGGTGCGGTTGAAGGTTTCTCACAGCAACTGAAACTGCGCCGAGATATCGGGATACTTTTGGAACGAGCGGGTATGCTATCCAGCCGTTCGGTACCAGTAGAGCACCCTCATTGGACTGAACTGAGTGGACAGCCTGAGCATCTACTCGTAGGGGGGAAAGGGCTAGATTCGTATCAATATTCCCCGGAATACAAGTGTGTCAAGCTTTACAAACGAATTAGCTGAAAAAGCTGCTAGTCACATAACCTATCATCACTTTCCCTCGACTATCTCATACAGCTATCATAGACGGCCGTTCCGCTACATGCACCGTTCAAGCTGTAAATTTACATTGCATACCATATGATACAGCACCATGGAATACGATACGGGAGAATGCCCTAGCTTACCGTGTACTGTTGTAATTTGTATAATATAGTCCGTATCTCACACGCAGAAGGTTTCTCGATCTCGGTTTCGTCTTTTCATCGGTCTCCGTATATTCGTACTTTGTATCTGTAGTCGTGCTTGCTACCCGTGTCTGCTGCCCTTATATCTCTCACTTCCTTGCCCGTATCCTTATGCCTTTATATACAGGACAGATAATCACACTATCCCCGCTCTTACCCCTCTTTTAGCTATCTCCTTGTGTTTCTTCTATCTTCTATCCTACCCCGCTTTGTATAACCAATCATCCTTTCTATAATCTCCTCGTGCACTACCATTTCCCTTGACCCCCCCCGCGCTGGCTTCATACCAAGGTGGTCTAGAACCTCCTACCCCGCTCGACAAATAACAAACTCATAAGCATTACAAATAAGAAATCAATGCTGGCTGTGGGGGTGTCTCTAATATCCCTCAATCGACCTTAGTCAGAGTACAGGCGATTTACAACATGTACGCCGTTAGCGGGGTTAGTGCGAGGTAGAAAAGCACCGCAGGTCGCGATGGAGACGTAAGGATGAGGCTACGCATGATGCGGGATGGAGAAAATGAAACCCCATATATGATTTTGAATCTACATTCAACCTCAAGAATTGCGGACAGGAATATCGCAGATCTGCGATCGCTTTCCTGGGTGACGCTCCTACAAACACCCCTCCCCATATACTGCCATATCGTCTTTAAATCCTATATCTAACCAGGCTGGCAATATGAAGCACCTTCATTATAAGGGGGCTTACTTTTGCCAGCACACTCTGCGGCTTAAACTCCGATAGCAACAGACACCGTTGCCCGTGACCAAATCATGTAACGCGAGATACGGTTTCCCGGTATTGTATCTTACAACCGTAATTCCCAGTACGGCATCGGTTGTCGAAGATAGAGCAGAATACCGTGTTATTCAGCTGTAGTGTCCGGGGGCGCACCAGTGCTTTGCCCGCCTAGCTGGGGAGGTAATGTGGTGTCATGACTTCAACCTGAGAACAGAGTGGAATGCCCAGGGGAGAAGAAAAGGCGGTAAGCATAAGAAGGATCTGGAAAGATGGAATATTCCCCCCAGCCCATTCCTACCGGTAAGTCGATCTTGCACAGCCCCTTGGGCTGCCGTATGCGATCGCTCTCAGCAAATTGGCGTAGGATACTGGATGGACTAGAAGTAAATTTACCGGTACCACCGGTATATCGGTGTTGTATGACGGGGCGTCACGTGAATGGGGATGTATTACGAGTCCTATGATAGCCTATCACACGAGTCTCGCACTATATGAATGGCCATCTAGGAAGATAGTTTGAGCACCGGTGGTGGTGCAAGTAGAATAAGCCCGACTTGCACCAGTACGGTACCGACTCTCATGAATAAAATCCCAGAAGCAGAAGGATAGGTGTCAAAGCAGGTAATAATGGTCGCCAACCGCATTAATACTTGTAGAATCATCGCCTCTAGCTCCAGAAGTAATAATTCCATCAACCGTGTCATAGAGAATATCACTGACTCGCAGGATTGAGATGCAGTACCGGTAATTATTTACACCCTTGAATGAACTGCCGTGAGTGAACGAGTTTCTTGGCTTGGGCTAACCCGCTTATCGGGTTTGTTTCTGCGTTCCCCCAGGTCCGGATTTGGACCTTAGGTTTGTGGGCTCCTGGTTGGGGTCTTACCTAATATTTTGAACACCCAACTTCCTCCGTTCCGACCCTCTATTGGTCGGCTACGGCACTCGTATGCGTAAATTTACGTCTTGTGGGGATGGTTGTGGGCCAGTCGAAAAGAATTTTTTCCTCCAGTCCTATAATAGCTTTGAATGCTCATTACGTTGGAGTGATTTTGAACTAAGCTGGGTTAGCAGGGAGTTGCATGGGACCTGCATAGGAGAGTAAAGCCAATTAGGAAAGAAAAGGGTTGATGTAAAGTACGGGTACAAAAAGAACCGTCCGGCAACGCAACGGCAACCCCACTGCCACTATAAATTTACTACCCCTACAACCACAACTACTTGAAATAAACTGAAAATATGTGTAGACATACAATAAATATAAGAAAAGCTATATGTAAAATTAGAAAACAAAAAAATCAATACTTGGTATACCATCCCCTTGCATCTATGACAGCAGCAACTCTACTAGGCATAGACTCCCACAACCTTTCCAGAAAATTCCCTTCAATATCCTGAGTCCAAACCTGATTTAGAGCTACTGCTAGATGTTTTCTAACAGTATCTAGGCCCCCCTTGGTCTTGTGGATGTTGGGAAAGCACTGGTGTAGCTTTTCCTTCATCCTCTTCCAACAATGCTCAATAGGATTAAGGTCAGGAGAATTGGCTGGCCATTCCATAACCTGTATGTTGTTTTCCTCAAACCAAGCCATGGTATCTCTTGCAGTATGTATCCTTGCACCATCCTGCTGAAAGATAGGATCCCCAACTGTATCCTCCACCTCCTGCCAAACATCAACTAAACCATCCTCCAAAACTCCAATATATACAAATCTATCCACACTCTTGTCAAAAATAGGAATCAGAGGACCCTTATTTCTGCCCCAAATACAAGCCCACACCATCAGCTTTATCCCTGACCCCTTGGTAACCCCATGAATACAGTCTTTGTGCCACTTTTCTTCAGGTGTTCTGAACACCCATATACCCTTAGGATCCTTAGACTTTTCAACCAAGGATTCATCACTAAAGATGACTCCTTCAAAGTCTTCCTTTGTCCAATCCTTATACTTCATTGCCCAAGCTAACCTCTTAACAGCATGCTCATCCTTTAGAAGAGCTCTTTTCCTAGCTCTCCATTTCTTTATTTTGACTGAGGCTAAAGCTCTCTTGACTGTTTGGAAGGAGGAATGTGGTGCAACATCATTGCGCAATTCTAATAAAGTCTGACGGCATGCCTTCTTAGACTCTCTGACTAGGCGGCGGTGGGTTCTGGAATCGATAATTTTGGGTCTTCCAGGTATAAGGAGGTTTTTTGCATCACCCCTCTTTTGGAAGTGGTCATGGAAAGTTTGAACAGTACTCTTTGGACGGTTTAAGAGCTCTCCAATCTCTCCAAAAGAGATTTTTTTTTTTCTCAGAGCAACTATTTGCCCTTTCTCAAAGTCTGTAAGGTAGCCTGTCTTGTGTGGAGGCATCGTGGTTGAGGGGTGGTTGATTGTAGGAGTAGGGTGTTTTGAGGTGTCGCGCAGTAACCACCGATCGTACGGATCCTTTTGGCCTAGTACTTTAGCTTTAACCGCAAAAAAACATAGTCCTGGACGAAAGAGCCATCGATGCCGCGCTGTATGAGCATGCTCCGTGATTGTATTTCTTGGCTAATATCCTTTTGGGGAGGAAGAAGGAGGGGAGGGGAAAAGAAAAAAAGTCATTGGATTTACTCGAGTAAATTCTTCGCAGATACAAGTATTTATCATAGCCCTGCGGGTCGGTTTAAACACCCCACTAGCAGCACATCACGTAGCCTCTCGGAAGAAAAGATCATGAAAATTTGTCTCTTTCAGGATCGGCGCCCATACACAGGCCACGTGCAATCTCCTGTGGACCCGGTCGTTTCCCTCGAGTACTCGTGTGACACAGTAAAAAAAACGTGTGGATATTACGATACGAGCCCTCGTGACGGTACTTGTACTATCAGTACGGTGACCCGACAAGTAGCCCGAGCTAGATCTCTTCGAGCGAGGGCGGAATTCGGGATTAAGAAGCTTCACTGCGGGATTTCCTAGAGAGCCGTGGTCGCCTGGTTGTGTTCGGGCCGGTTGGAGGTTAGCTCTTGCATGGGTGTGGAAGAGTGATAAGGAGCGTAAATAACTTATCGGGATATATTTGCACGGTTGGAAGGGTTTGTTTTTTTGTGACCGTTGGTCAGATGAGGGGTGACTTGCAACCGGGGGAGGGAGGTGCTTACTAACTTATATGCAACATGGGTGCCAGTGCCGTACTGGACACACTGGTGCCTCGCTCGAGTCGCTGTGTGCGGGGTAACTGAGCTGCGGCTCCTACACCTACCATTTCGCCCTCTCGAAAATGGGTGACTAGGCCTTAATACCCAAACCCTTCTGCCCCATTCTTCCCTGCCTACGGTAGTCGAGGATTTGCGAGAACTACGCACATTTAATACCAACTCCGAGAAAACTCCTCTTCCTGCGGCCTAAGAAACAAGAGATAAGATGAGCCGCAGACAATCAAACACTCATATTGAGGGCCTTTCCTCAACTCAGCGGTACGCCCCCAGAATTTGCTGTGCCCTAGCACATGTTGGCGCTTCGAATGACTTAGGTCAGTAGGTCTGGTTCCAGCGGTCCGATCAACGCAAATATCCAGGGCAATTATAGTGGCAACACCGGTTCCTATAATGTTATGGGCTGGGGTAACTCAACCGCCTACAATTATTACAATCAGGCCCCCATCGACTCACCCCAGAACTACTCCGAAATTGTGCAATGCCTATACCGGTCTCGATACGAGAGCCACCGAAATCGGATTCAGGAACCCATTGCGGGAACGTGTACCTGGGTTACCAAACATTCGAAATATATGGACTGGTTGGAAAATAAAGCATCCAGACTCCTCTGGCTGTCTGCAGACCCTGGCTGCGGCAAGTCGGTTATCGCTTCGTTCCTGGTAAAGCATTTGGAAACTCAAACGGATGCCGTCATTTGCTATTTCTTTTTTAAAGATGACAGTGAGGAACAGAAGAGCGCGACATTTGCTCTTTGCGCCATACTACATCAGCTTTTTACGCGCAGACACTCACTCTATAGTCATGCCGAGCAAGCGTTTAAGGATAAAGGGAAGGGATTTACCGAGGAGGTCGATACGTTGTGGAGAATTTTGGTCAAGGCAGTAGCGGATGGGGGGTGCAGGAATGTAATTTGTGTGGTGGATGCCCTGGACGAGTGCGAAGAGGGGACCCAAGCTCGATTTATCGGTCATCTGGCCAGCTTCGCCAAGTCACAAAATTCTGGCATACCCTTGAAAATCCTTGTTACGAGTCGCCCATACCACAAAATCGAGAGAGGCCTTCGCTCAGGTGTAACGACAATTCGATTGAAAGGGGAGGACGAAGTCAAATCTATTGCTGCTGACGTTACCAAGGTCATCGATGAGGGCGTCAAGGACCTAGAGGAACATTGGACACGACCCGGTGGGCTTGGATATTTGCGGGATCTCCTAGAATCCTCCGCCGATCGGACCTTCATTTGGGTCTCACTCGTTCTTGACATTTTAAAGGACAGTGAGGATGACTCGGAGGAGGAGTTTACTAACATTGTCTCCACTGCACCACACGATCTAACTGAACTATACACCAAGATTCTCGATAAAAGCAGATGCCCAGACAAAGCTCGGCGAATTCTCAATATAGTAGTAGCGGCTGTGAGACCTCTTACACTTCGCGAGATGAATGTCGCATTCAAAATCAGGCGGGATCGGGGGACAATCAAGGACCTCCGGGATCCTCCACCCGAATTCGGAAAAACGGTAAAGAATTGGTGTGGACATTTCGTGCGGATCATCGATTCGAGGATCTACCTGGTTCACCAAACTGCAAGGGAGTTCCTCATTGAGTCAACTTCACCTGGCCAAGGAAACTGGCAGTATACCCTGAGTCTCAAGGATTCTAACTTTGTAATGGCTGACATCTGTATCTCCTATCTTGCGTTAGAGGAGTTTGAAGACGACTTATCAGCAATCGGTAACCACCGCCACATTATCAGGTGTGCGGTTGGTGGTTTCGTGCAAAAATATGCCTTTCTTGATTACGCAGCTGGACACTGGGCGGACCACTTTCGGGATTCCGAGGGTCAGCAGGTGGAGCTATTCGAGTCTACACGACTGATCTGTGGAGCTGGATCCAAACGCTTTCTGACATGGTTTCTGGTGTACTGGCAGGTTTCCAACCGATGGAATGTCTTCCCACAAGATTGGACACATTTGATGATAGCATCGTGGCTGGGACAAAAGGCGGTGGTTGAACGGCTATTAGAAGCCGGTGGCGATATCAATGATCGATCCGAGCGATATGGTGCTATATTGAACATAGCTGCTATCCGGAGAGATAGTGATATTACTCAAATGCTGGTGGATAAGAACGCCAAAGCATATATAAGGGGGAAGGAGTATAACATCTTGCAGGTGAAGGGGCCAGTTATATTGAAGTGACTTCTGCATAGCTGACAATAATTAATATTATTTTCAAGACGGTATGTGGACTAGCTGGAATGAGAGGGGGCTTGGGCTGATTTAGAATTGATCTTTACTATAGAAGGCGAGTAGACGCTGTGGATCATATCTCCTTCACACTGACATATTGCTGATACCGGGGGCTCGGGAACGTTAGAGAGTAAGTGGGCTGTATTCGGGATGCGAAGCAATGCCAGGAACTAACTTTAGATTGGCGCATAACGGAAGAGCGTAGGTTATCGTATTCATCGCCGGCGGATGATGGAAATAGTTTACTGACTTGCGGGGAGATACAGGATGTAAGGAACTAAGTAAATATCTCAGATAACAAAGGTGATTGCTAATAACTGGGCTACGGGGTACAATAGCTGGTACGTAGCAGAGATAGAGGAATATGAGAGATGAACGTCGGCTAATAATCAGTGCGCGGGGGATTTTAGGAAGTAAGTAGAATGGATCAAGCGTTGTTCTGGGCGGCACAAGAACTTGGTTCTACGGCGAGGCAATGGCTGACCTCCGGTTGTGTGTTGTAGGAAGTAAGTGAACACGATCTACCACGATTCTTTGACGAGGCAATGGCTGACCTCCGGCTCGCCCTGTGTTGTAGCTTGTGTGTGAACATGATCAACCACGGTCCTACGACAAGGCAATGGCTGACCTCCGGCTCGCCGTGTGTTGTAGGAAGTAAGTAAACACAATCAACCACGATTCTGCGACGAAGCAATGGTTGACCTCCGGCTCGCCATGTGTTGTAGAG
>LN891166.1:60260-76575 GCA_900010015.1 Tuber aestivum
TCGCCGTGTGTTGTAGAGAGTAAGTGAACACGATCAACCACGGTTCTGCGACGAAACAGTGGCTGACCTCGGGCTCGCGGAGCGTTGTAGAACGTAAGTGAACACGACCAACCACCATTCTGCGACGAGGTAACAGCTGACCCGCGACTCGCTATTGTAGGAAGTAAGTGAACACGATTGCCCACTGTTCCACAAGGAAGCAATAGCCAACCTCTGGCTCGCTGAGTGTTGTAGCTAGTAAGTGAACACGATCAACCATTGCTCTGGTGCTGCGCAGTAACTGACCTCAGGCTCCTGAGTGTTGTAGTACGTAAGCGAATAGGATCTTCCACCCCTCTTGTCCCAGGTAGCTGATGATACCTACCTTCCTGTTTCCTTCAGGCGGTAAGCTCTCCTACACCTTCTCCCTCGTTCCCCAGTCCTGCAGACTTATGTACCCATCGTAGATCGTATGTAGTCGAGAACTCTCGAGCTCTTTATTAAGGCTTGTCCCTCCTTACTAACTTCCCATTTATTTTAACCCCCAGAAGGTAATTTCTCCCAATCCCCGTGTTCTACCTCTCAATACTAACCAATTCCTGTTTTCCCGCCTTAGTTTGTATGTAAACTTATCCTCTCTCTCCTGTGAGTCGTAATTCATACTTGGTCTTACATTACATTACAGCTCGTCAGTAAACCCTTTTTCCCCGCTTCCTGCTTCCTACATTGATTCGCAGCACACCATTTGGGCAACATAGAAAGTCAGTGATATTATTTTCTTTCTATTAATCATATTGGCCCGGGCTGCATATTAACTAGTCTTATAGCTTGTGAGTCGTTCTAGTTGACTCTCTTAAAATGCACCGTCTACTGTTGTTAAACCCAGGGCAGTTTTGTATCCAGGACCAACCGGGCCGGAGTTCCTAGCGCAGTCGGGGCACAACGTTGCCTCCAAAGGCCAGTCTACCAGCCGGTGAGTCTAATGCGTTTTCTGCTTTTTTTCCCCACTTCTTCCTCTTTTCAGCACCTACATACGTACACCACTAACTGCACAATGGTTAACTTTCTGCTGCTAGTTATTCGATCAATCCCCTTTGTTCGTTCGATTTGTCTACTGGCCTGATGCCATGTTGATTTTTTGAACTCCACAAGACGCGCTATTTCCTAAATATCATTTTCAGTGGGGCTGTGATTTCGTTTTTAGGACGTCCGGATTTGGTGAAGTTGGCTCTAGGTGGCTCCTAATGTTTCTGTTCCTCCTGTACACTACTATCATCTTCAGAATTTCATCGCTTGGCAGCTCTATTACCCTCCGCATACATCACAATGCGACCGTTGTCCAATAATGCATAAAGTTCGGTAAATTACTATCAATAAGACATCTCGATAATATGAACTTCTGATTGTGGCACGTAACGCGGAAAGCCGCCGGCGATTGCTCTCTTCTCAACCACCTTACAAATAACTTCACATACCCTTAATTTTGTACCAGACCGAGGCCTTGATATGTGTCAAGAGACGATGGATCGGAGGTGTACAAGATGGGGGGTGGGAACCGGAGTGAAAAAGAAAAAAAAACTGCAAGTTTAGCACAGAGGAAACGAAGCGGGCCCACTAGGCGTGATTGGAGGTATACTTGTACCTAGCAGTAAGTACAGTATCTGATAATATCTTTCGCACAATATTATACAACCACGCTATCAGCAAAAAAAAAAAAAAAGGTGACCTCATTCCACATACTTCATACTAAATATCAGTACGAACGGGCAGTATAGGAATGGTAGAGACCCATCGTTTATCCTAGAAGCTGCGCGGTACTCACGAAGTCAGGAACATGCACATGGTATCTTGTATCTACCCCTCGCCCATCCGCGATAAAGCTATTGCCAATCAATATGACAATTCCCCCTCCCATATGCTTACGATCCCCCGGCAGAGGTCGTCGCGATCCGGAGTGAGTCTTGCCTTGACCGTCTGGAACCGACACCTCCCCAGCCTTCAACCACTCTATGTAATCTGCCTCAAAGGGGGCTCACATTTCACGGGCGCTTCCGGCAATGGGGTGTACGTTCTCGACTCGAGGGGCCTCCCAAAATAATCTCTGCCGGTGACGAGAGTCTAGGAACCCCCGGGTTTAATTCAATTGTAGGGGCCACCATTATGTCCGCAGTCATCCTCCATCACTCGACTGGTTGTGTTACAAGCTAGGGTATGGTGGCTTGAAATTCTTCTTTGGATGGTTCTCTTGATTTACCAGATTCATCCGGTGATGCATTTGGAAATGTGGCTCTCATTCTCGAGGTTTACGGTTCTGGGCCCCTACCACTTTGGATTTGTTTTGCACCCCTGAGGTTATGCTTGATTATTGATTTTTACTCTCTTCTATTATTTATAGCTGGAACACGGTACCTCTTATCTACTCTTTCTGGGGTGTGAATTCCTAGCTTGGCCTCTGGGGTAGTCGGCTGTCAAAAGTGGCACTAGGTAGGCGCATTTATTAGTACCTCTCTCCCAGCTATTATTCTACTTCGTCATTTTCTCGGACCCTGTCTCGCTCTCTCCTCTTTATCCTTAGTTCATTTCTTTTAGGGGCGATATGCAGTTGTGGTGATACGGAGGAGCATCCCCGGTGGTTCGCTCATTCATCGTGTTGGGTTATTCGGACAACATGTTATCAGGAGTTATCTTCATCTGATACTCTTTTCACTCTCCGGCCCTGCGGCTAGGAATGACGTCGAGATATGATACAAAAAGGTAGAAGAAAAGGCACGGGGGACGAATTTCGAGGATAGATCAAATATTGGGTAGGCTGGGTACCGGAAGATTGGTGGCACAAGACCAGACCTCGTAGTGCGAGGAAGGCGGGGAACCGCGAGAATCCAGCGATGAGCGAGGCACTCGTCTGCTAGCTAAGCGCAAGGGGAGGATATGGAGTGGAGGGGGAGGTATTTATATTGGCAAGATAGCGATTCCAAGACGTGGTGAATTTCCTGACAGGAAATAGTAGCATGTAGGCCGACGGCTGGATATTAGGGAGGATTACCGCTGTAGGCTATGTGGCATAACACCAAACGGGGGGTGAAATTTTGGGGCACCTCTTTTAGACTGTGGGGGAAGGGTGTCATCCCGTTGTACAGCACTCCATGAGACTGTTGAAAAAATATAGATGAGGGAATAACTTGAATTCCCCTCTGAAATAGATAAATACTGTCCAGGAACTTACTGTTGAATGTCTGAGATACGTGGTATCCATTAGCGGCCCCGTTCCCAATGCATTAGTCGAGACAATCCCGATACACTTACTGGAAGCCTGATACATTGGATATAGATGGTGGAACATGGCTGTTACTGAGATGTATTGGATATGTTAGAGTTGGCTGCTAGTCGAGTGCACGAGACACTGGTGGATTTCATATGTCATTAGTTAGTTTCTCTTGTGTTTCTTCCTGTTTCACTTTTCGCCGACACTCTCCATAAAAGTTTCTTGTTTTCCCTTTAGTTACTAATCATCATCGCAAATTCCTATTCTCCTACTATCGAATACTTCGATCAATTCATTAGTTCTTTGTTACGCTTTATCCTTTTCAATCTACATAGGTAGAAACTCAATCACTACTCTATTATTCTTGGTCAACCGCTGCTGCCCACTACAGTGAGTATATCGAAGGTCAATCACAGTCGAACCTTAAATACTTCATACTTACTATGTCTTTTACAGGTTTTATTACTACTACTGTAAGCGCTGTTGCCAAATTCCTGGTAATCTAACTCTTCTTTCATGCCATTACTGAGCGTCATCCCTGTTCGCACCGGAAAAAGAATTATTGCTTCTCCTAGAGTATGACAGTGTTGGCTTGTTTCACTGAGTGAATTGGACTAACGTACTTGGGGACCCTATCTTCAGATCATCATTATCGATATAGCCTAGCCCAGGACAAGCGGAGCATACCACAGCATAGCACACCAGTGTGACAAATCACCGCACAGGCGATAATCTACCTCTTTATATCCTAAGAGAAGGAAAACCCCACCGAAAACTGAAAGCTGCACCCAAGTCGTATTAGCGGATATACCGATTGCTTTAGGAACTTGAATCGCTCGCGAAAGACTCATCTTGGGCGGCCAGCCCCCAGCCCTCCTTGAACCTGAGTAGGCATACAATAGGGTCCCAGGTTCATGAAATATCGCTTGGAGTAAACAATCTTAGGACTACGATAGCACGCACATACAGGTGCCCGTTTATAATATCATATCATACAATGATCTATCCCCACAAGACCCGCTTCTCCACACCCTGCTATTATAGTTGTGGTACCCAATTCCACCCATGCTAACTGGACCTCTAAAAATTGCAGTATTAAAAGCAAAACTCCTGAAACTAAAAGTGGAGTGGCGAGGGCCGAAAGTTGAAATTGAAGTGAATTTATTGATGGTATTCAGCCATACTATTTCCTGCACTGTATGGAGGGAATTATTCCATGTAGCTAAAAGCTTGTAGATACACTATATCTGTCAATCCTACAACCTGCATACTCTGGGCCAAAAGACATTGAGAGGAGTTTGTACCCCCCCTCCCCCTCCCCGCGAGGGACGATATAGGAACAGTTCTCAGGGCTTGCTAGATATAAATAGCTAGTGTTAGGCTAACCTGTCAGGAGGGAGGGTCTTGATTGAAGAAACAACTCAAAAATGCACAGCGGTGAAGTGAAGAATAAGTGCGGATGAGAGATGGAATGAGAGGATAGAAGTGGCGGAAACGGTGATCGATGATCCATCTAGCTAAGGACTGACTAAGAGATATATAGCTCCAAAGCACAAACAACCATGGAAACACAATGAACTCAAATGAAAACACACTATCCTAACTAGTCATAATCCTCCGCAACCTCCGGCAATCTAGAAAGATCCTAAACCAAACTACCATATGCCTAATGGCATAGGGTGTGAAAGAAACACACAAAACCACCAAAAATGACCCATATCCTATGCCAACCGGCATAGGATGTGAAAGAAAAAAAAGCACTACCTTCTGCCTGATGAAAATCGTGATCGCTAGGCCGCCGTGAAACGAACAAGTGACTAGCTGTGATCAACAACGAACGCCAAGGACTGACTAAAGAAGGATCGCACAACTCACGGGTGGAGAAAATCTCTTCACTTCTGGCACAAACACAATCTTTATTCTCGCTCACTCACACACTCTCCCCCTAAGCTGTCGCATACTCAACTAACTAACTAACGGAAATGACAGGAGTATATAGGAACCACAAGCGACAACGGCAAACCGCGAAGTCTACCCCCCCCCTTTTTTCAGGTACGTTCTCTCCCCCCTGTGTACGAGCAAACTGACAAAAGAAAGACAAACTGATGCCCCCCCCCCAGGTAAGTCCCTCCCCGTATTCGCGCAAACAAGAAAGAGCTAACAAAGGAAAAGACAAACTTGCGCTCCCGCCGTGCGCCCTTCCGCGGTGCTCTTCCGCTGCACCTTTTCGCTGCGCTCCCCCCGCCGCGCCTTTCCTGCCCTCCGGCGCACACTCCCCGGCGCTCTGGCGCACTCTCTCCTGCGCACCGCCATGCGCTCTACCGAAAAACAAAAAACAAAGCAAACTATGCGGTGAGGGAAGGGGAAGGGGGAGGAAAGGGAATGAAGGGAAGGGGAGGAGGGAGGGGAGGAGGGGTAGTAGGGGATTGTGGGGGTGAGGAAAGGTGCGAGTATGCCGAACAGCATCTCGCTATTTCTAACACTGCCTCTGTACTGCGTACCACAAAACATATGCCTAATAACCGCACATCTGCCTAACTGCATATCCGTCTAACCCCATGCCCTATAGGCAATCCAACATTGATCGCCTTTGGGCAAGGATGGATAGCGTTCTCTCTGTAGTTCCACCCTCATATGAAACCTGGGGTTTGTTTGTATGAGCCTGTTTGGCAATTGATAACTACGGCCATAAAGGATAGCCCACATAGCCAGTGCGTGGATTCCGAGGTAGAATGGACATATTGTTTATCTCAGGCTAACCTAGAATATTGGTCTATATATGATATCATACATGGAGAATTCCTTTAGTTTTTGGGGAAGCTCGCATGAAACACGTACACCAAACTACTAATATCGCCCGCCATAACACCTTAAGTACATTAACCCCCTAGATAGAAAGAGCCATAGGTACTGACATCGCAGAGTAACTTGTGCGGTAGCAATTCCATGAAGAGAAGCTGGGCACTCCAAGCGCTGTCCAGAGAAAGCCGATGTAATGGGGCCAATGTCGGTAGCGCTTTGCATTGAAATAAGCAGGGTGACCCCAGAGGTAGCCACATCAGCCGGGTAGCCTAAGTACTGTCACTCCTCCGTAGATTTTAAATTTGAGGTGTTTAAGAGCGAACTCTTCTCCCTTGTTAGAGATATTCAAACTACTAAAGGGAAGGGCCTTGGGACATACCCTTGATTATGTAATAGTATCCACCTAGTACCCAGTAAGAGCCAGAGCGTGAGAAGGGGATAGCTAGGATCTTTTATCAAAACAGATTCCCAGAAGCTCCGAAACAAATAGCCTTTAGCTTAGAAACCTTCAACAAAACAAGTCGATCACGCCCTGGGAGCCAATCCCTTCAAATGCTTTAGCCCTTGTCTCGTCAAATACTGCTTGTTAGCTGTTGAGGGAGAAATCACCTGATTCTGGACTTCTGTCTTCAGGGTTGTCAGCCCAATATTGTTCGCTAGGCACTCTCTAATGATAATTCAAAAACGACCCAAGGAATAGCACCTTAGTATTGGGCAAAACTTGCTTATGGAAAGTGAGCCACTAGGTCCACTCATGCCAGCATGGTTTAATCTCCCGGTTGGATATATTACCCCACAGTAGTTTTTTTCGGTAAGAGAGAGGGAGGACCAGGGGTGCCGGAGGGGACGAAATTCATCCTCAGGGATCCCTAGACCTAGTTCTCCATCTCTATTCGTTGTAGGAAAGAATTGCACCAGGGGCTAATACAGGAGCTCCCTCAGCGCGCAGGTGCCAAGGAGCATTTCTCATGCTCTTCCCGGATTCGTCCGCAGAAAAATGGCAGCCCACACGACAGGAGAAAATACAGCTCTTTCTCGACCGCCTGAGTGCCTCCCTAGTTCCAATTCCTCTCCAGCCGGATTATCCTGTAGCATAAGTGGTCCTGGCGGGGGCCGTTTTGACTGTTCTCTCCAGGGTGTGTCGCCATTCCATGGTAGCCTCCTAATGCTAGTGGGCTTTGTAGGGGAAGGATAGGGTCTCTATCTTTCATTAGTTAGTTCATCTTTTTCCTCTGTAACCGCTCACTGCTATTTCTTTTCACCTTAGAGTCCCGTGTTTGCACCCTATGGCCAGCTCGTGGTGGGGTCGCTTTGGAATGGACTTGCCCAGGCTCACACCTCCAATTTATCGCGGTATAATATTGGCGGAGGTGAAGGCTTGCTATGCTGGCGGGGCTGACGGTGATCCCTGTGGGTGAAGGAGATAATCATTGCTCAAGGTGGGTATGCTCGGAGGTGACTTCTTTGTCATCGGAGTGCCCAACTGGATTCAGTTTTACCCGGCCCAGGTGAGAATGAAGGGCGGAGTCGGGAATCTGCGGTAATAGATAGGGCCCTAAGTTGTCGAGGTCGCAAGCAGGCGAGGTCCAGGGATGGTGGCAGTTCGCTTCGAGAGTTGGTAACATGTCGGAAAAGAGGATGGAACTGAGATATGGTGCAAGCGTGGGATATTTTGTGACCCGCGGCGGAGGTGGTGAGGGTAGATGTAGATAGAGAGATTTAAAGCGAGATACCGTATAGGATTCTGTAGGAGGTATCCGCTAGAAACAGAAGTAAAGAAAACCTCCCCAGCCCCCGCGGGTTGTTGGATCCCTGCCGTGGGACGTGCATGATTTGATAAGGACTGGCGGGGGGGGGGGGTGAAGACTGCACAAGGGCCGCAAGCACTCCTGTAGTGGATGTCTCGGGAGAGTATTTGTCTAATCTATTGGTCTAGGAGTGGCCAGCGCGAGGAGACAAAACACTGCAGGTTGCGGCGGACATAAATTAAGAAAGGGGCCACGCATTGTGCAGATTGGGGCAAAGGAAACCTCATGTATGATTTTGAATCTACCTACAGCCGCCAGCGTTCCTGACAAAAATACCGGTATCGGGAATCTCCCATGTCTCTTCCTGGGCGATTGGCTCCTGGTAACACACCTCCCCATATGCTATCGTCTTTAGATCCTATATCTAACCAAGGTGGCAATATGAAGCACCCTCGTTAGAAGGAAGCTTAATTTTGTCAGCATACTCCGTGGCTTAAGCTCCGATAGCAACAGCCACTATTACCTGTGGTGATATCATGTAATGTGAGATACATTTGCGGGTATAGTATCTTGAGCTGCAACTGTAGTTTCCAGTACGGTATCGGTTGTTGAGATTAAGGTAGAATACAGTGCTATTCACCTTTAGTGTCCGGGGGCATCACAGTGCTTTGATAGCCTGTCTGGGGAGATAATATGGGTTCGTCACTCTCGGTCTGTGAATGGAATCCCCGGGGAAGAAGAGAGCTGTGGTAGGCGGGAGAAGGATCTGGAAAAATGGAATATTCCTCCCAACCCACTCCTACCGGTTGCTGACCGCAATACCGAGAAGAAACCCCTGTTGCGTGCCTGGGAGACCGGCCTGTGTCTGTAGGCAGGCTTGGGAAAGTAGAGGGTCTTGGAATGCTCTAAAAACTGCTTTCCAAGCTTACACACCGTGGAGGTGATCGGGATCTGGGACCAGGCGCTAAGAGTTTGGCTGTACGGCGCTCGAGTAAAATGTATTTAGCGAGTTTATGGGATATGGAGTTCGCGGTTCGGGGGTGAGGAGTGCCGGGTAATCCACTTCTCACAGGTGTGAGTGGCAGGACTTAGGATAGCGTGATTTTGTCGGCTCCGTGAGAAGGGAAAGTGATGAACCACCGTAGAGTATTGCTCTCGCTACATGGGGTAGGACAGGTTCTGCGAGAGGGGATAGGGTAAAGGTTCGCTTTGCCCCCAGGGTGCAGTGTTCCTCATAAGGGATGACGACAGTAGTGGTCGCACAACCTGTATTTTCTGGTTTCCAATTCCAACCCCCTTTTACAGTATGAATGGCGAAGATATAAAAGTAGCTGAGGGGAGAAAAGGGAGAGAGAGAGGGAACACGGAAGACAGAAGACTGGCATCACCAGAATTTTCCTTTCTCCTTTCCTTTTATCCTTTTCTTTCGTAGGGAAGTCAATTTTGCAGACGAACAGTTGAGGTTAAAGATTCATCGTGGAACAAGGTTGCATCGCCTCCTATTCACCTTCCATACTCTCTCCAACGTAACCGTTGCCAGAGTAGTACTTTGCTGCCTGCTCTTCAGTTATTACTTCCAAGGCTCTCCGGCATTGGGGAGCGCGGATAGATGTACCCTGCACTATCACCAAAGAACGCCAAGCTACACAAAAGAATTTCCTCTCTCTCTCCTTGCTTTGAGCACTTGTGACGCTGGAGTGAAAGACTGGGTTCGCAGGGGTTGCCGGAGACCTGCATATGAGTGTGAAGCCAATTAGGGAGGGGAAAGTTCGACGCAAAATTAGTTTTGGCCGAAAAAACACAGTCCCGGACGAAAGAGCCATCTTTTGTGCTGTACGAGCATACTCTGTGAGTTTGTTTGTTTCTTGACTGATATTTTTTTTGGGAGGAAAAAAAAGTCATTATGTTTAGATTCTTCGCAGATATTTATCATAGCTTACCTGTAGGTTTAAACACACCGCCAGCATTGCACATCACGTAGCCTCTCGGAAGAAAATATTGTGAGAATTTATCACTCTTGCTGGATTGGTGCTATAGGTCACGTGCAACCTGCTGTGGACCCAGTCGTTTCTACTCAATTACTCCCCTGGTACTTGTACTTCGTACAGTAAAAAAAACATGGATATTACGATACGGTCACTCGTGCCAGTACTAGAATTATGGTACCCCGAGAAGTAGCTCGAGCTAGATCTCTTCGAGCGAGGACAGAATTCAGGATTGAGAGCCCTCACGGTGGGCTCCTATTGTAGAGAATAGCGGTCGCCTGATTTGATTTGGGCAAATCTGATACCGTAAAAACTTTTGGGATCCACTATCTCCGGCAGCCCGTCATCCCATGATAGGTTTAACTTGACGGTTTAGCAAAATTGCGCATACTCAAGTACCTCCGTAGATCCAACCCAATCCAGTGGGCTGATCTTTCGCTGTTCCAGGGAAACGCTAGTCCTTCTTGGGGGTTTTTGTGGCGCAATCCGAATACCGGTATTACAGGGTTCTGACTGAGATACCGTAAAAACTCTTTAAATCGGCCATCTGGGATCGGGGCTTGGCCATGGCGCAAGAGGGTGTACATGATTATGCCAAGAGATCTAGTGACTATCCACGATGCCGAAATTAGCTCATTTCAACGTCTGTCAACTACCAAGGAGGTGAGCTTTATGAATGAATACCGTACAGTAGAGGTTTTGCTCTTCAGGAACTGATGACTACGGAGATGTTCCTGTCTGTGAGGAGTTCTTCTTTGTAGCAAATCTTTGCTAAACCTGAAGGATTCTTCGGATTTTGGCTGTTCCAAAGAGAAAGACTTGACAGTATCAAATTAGCATAAACAAAAAATTAGTTTCTAGTATCTACAAACTCAATATCATGATCCTCCTCAATTCCTACATCCGCTCTATCATCCAGTAAGCTTAAATCTTGCCTCCAATCCCCAATTTCTAACTCTGAAAACCCTTTTATATCAAGCTCATTATCTGAGCTTCCGTCTATAGGAAGTGATAAACCTAACTTGCGAAAAGAAGTAGAAATGACATGAGATTTAGTTGAATGAAATTGATTAAAGGCCCTCCCCACACAGTGAGTTGTCATAACTCGCCTGTCTCCTACAGTCCACTTCTCAAACTCTGCCGCTGATTCCAACTCAAAAATCTTCTCATCCGTAATGTCTCGCATAAGCCCTTTAAAGGGCTTATTAATAGAGACATCGAGAGGCTGGACAAGGCTGGTGCATCTGGCGGGGATGAGGGAAGGAGTGATGTTATTGGTGCGGAAGAGCTGAAGGATAGCGGGGGTCTTATGAGATCCCATCAAATCGAGCGCAAAAAGCGTGGGTCGGCCACCGAGTACTGGTATTAAATGATTGATGATATACTTTTCGAAAAGCTCATCATTCATGTAAGCCATAGGATTAAATTCTACCAAGACTCCGTGATGATAGCGTAGCTTTTCGGCGCCAAGTCTTATACCTTTGCTGTGAAAAATGATCATGGGAGGTACTCGAGCAATCCCATCGGCAAAAACACAGAGGACCAGGCTTGCTTGCCTCTTGTCCCAACCGGACTTGCTCTCCTTTACCCACACTGTCTTTTCTCCAATAGTGTTGTAAGTTTTTCCTTCCAAATATTCAAATGGAATAGGGGTCTCGTCGAGATTGCAAATATTGGAGAGCTGATAGCGACCGACTGGGTATTGAATAGCTACCTCCTAAAACCTATCGCTTCTTGGCTGGGAATTCCGGCGGTTATAGCGAAGCCAATTCACGATAAGGGCTTTGTAATCTTTGGGAACTCTTTGAGCTTTTTTCGTAATGCTGCGAAGACTAATTTTATGGTGATCTAGGAATCCTTGGAACCAGCCATTACTGAACCGGAAGACTACAGAGTCCACCATTGGGTATAGAGACCGAAAGAGGAACAGTGACTGCATTCAAAACCATCCCTGTCGTACTGTTCTTCCTGCCTTCCTCCGTTCTAAAAACTCGCTATATAACCGCTCCTCCAGCTCCGGCCATAATACTCGCTTAGTATTCTCCTTTATTTCCTCCTTTTTTATATGTGAGTTCTTACCCACTCCCTCGATCTGTTTCCTTTTCTTAACCCATGCGCTAATCGTTCGTGGAGGAATGTGGTACATATCGGATGCTTCTTGCTGGGTAGGTTTACAGTATTCTCCTGCCCAGCGTAGTGGAATTTGATGATGTTCCAGAAAGGTAAGTACTCGAAGCTTTTGAGATTGGCTATAGGTTCGTTGTGGATGGTGAATTGGCTTTACCTCATTTGCGGATAGGATTCGCTGCTCAATTGGCTTCACTTTTTGTCCTCGCCGGCGTTTTGGACTCCGAATTGGTGGCATAATGGCTTTCTTGATTTTCCGTATGTGTACCTCTCTTCTTTCTCTATTTACTATACTCTGACCTTTATATTTTCTCTACCTTCTACTCATTCTTTACATTTATCTAAGCTAATCTCTATTCTACAGTATCGAGTCATTACTATCATGACCCTTTCTCTTTCCTGATTTCAAACTACCAGTCATTCTATATGCAAGACAGATCTCGTATTAACTTTGAATCAGAGCAACGCATCCTAGGGCATATGAGTTTCCTAAGTTGACAAGAACGGATGAAAGACCAGCGAACTTAGAGCACTGGCACCTGTTACTTTGATAGGAAACTCAGTTGTCCAAAGGTGCGTTACTCTGATTCAAGTTAGTAGAGTTGACATATTAGTCAAAAAAAAACTCCACCTCGTATTCTACCGGTATCCTTATCCTGAACAATACCTCAATTGACTCATATTTAATTTTATATAGTCTGTGCGAGTTTTTCATCTTAGAATCATCGCTAGTCACTCGATCTCTTGGCACCAGCACGCACACCCCCTTGCACCATGGCCAAGCCCCGATCCCAGATGGCCGATTTAAAGAGTTTTTACGGTAGTGGATTCCAAGAGTTAATGCGGGTACAAGTACTAGCTCTTTCATCGGGTCGTAGGCTCGATAGGGAGGGTGCAAGGGTGAGTACTGTATGAGTGATCGAGTACATATCAGATTTATTGGCAAGGTTGGAGGTGCATTTTTAGTAACCATTGGCCAGACAAGAAGTGACTTGCGACGAGGGGGGGTGAGCTACCTGCTCTGTGCAACATGAGCGATACTCGAGGCCCGAACCACACCCTTCCTGGGCTCTAGGTCGCTCAGTGCGGGGTAGCTGAGCTGCAGCTTCCACACCCATGGTTTTGCGCTCTTGTAGAAGGGTGACTGGGCCTTAATACGCAAGCCCTTCTATCCCATTCTTCCCCGCCTAGTCGTGGATTTTCGAGAACCGAGCACATTCAATACCAACTTCGAGAAAACCCCACTTCCCCGAGTTTAAGAAACTATCGATAAGATGAGCGGCAGACAGCCAAACACTCCCTTTGACGACATCTCCTCACCCCAACGGTATGCTCCCGGAATGTGGTGTTTGCCCGAGTACATGTTAGCGATTCGAGTCACTGAGATTAGTAGGTATGACTCCAGCGGTCCGATCAACCCCAATATCCAGGGCAATTATAGCGGCAACACCGGTTCCTATAATGTTATGGGTTCGGGTAACTCAACAACCTACAATTATTACAATCAGGTGCCCATCGACTCGCCCAAGAACTACTCCGAGATTCTGCGATGCCTATACACTTCCCGATACCAGAGCCACCGCAATCGGATTCGGGAGCCCATTGAGGGAACATGTACCTGGGTTACCAAACATTCGAAATATAAGGACTGGTTGGAAAATAAAGCATCCAGCCTCCTCTGGCTATCGGCAGACCCTGGCTGTGGAAAATCAGTCATCGCTTCGTTCCTAGTAACGCATTTGGAAACCCAAACGGATGCCGTCATTTGCTATTTCTTTTTTAAAGATGACAGTGAGGAACAGAAGAGCGCGACATTTGCTCTGTGCGCCATACTGCATCAGCTTTTCACGTACAGAAACTCACTCTCTAGATATGCCGAGCAAGAGTTTAAGGGTAAAGGGAAGGGATTTGCCGAGGATGTCGATACGTTGTGGAGTATTTTAGTCAAGGCTGTAGTGGAGGGGGGGTGCGGGAATGTGATTTGTGTGGTGGATGCCCTGGACGAATGTGAAGACGCGACCCAGGGTCAATTTATCGGTCATCTGGCCAGCTTCGCCAAGTCACATAATTCCGGCGTACCCTTGAAACTCATTGTTACAAGTCGCCCGTACCACAAAATCGAGAGAGGCCTTCGCTCGGGTGTAACTACAATTCGACTGAAAGGGGAGGACGAAGTCAGATCTGTTGCTGCTGATGTTACCCGGGTCATCGACGAGGGCGTCAAGGACCTAGAGGAACATTGGACACGACCCGGTGGGCTTGGGTATTTGCGGGATCTTCTCGAATCCTCGGCCGATCGGACGTTCATTTGGGTCTCACTCGTTCTTGACATTTTGAAGGACAGTGAGGACGGCCCGGAGGAGTTTACTAACATTGTCTCCACTGCACCACGCGATCTAGCAGAACTATACACCAAGATTCTGAATAAAAGCAGATCCCCGGAGAAAGCTCGGCGAATTCTCAATATAGTAGTAGCGGCTGTGAGACCTCTTACACTTCGCGAGATGAATATCGCATTCAAAATCAGGCTCGACCGGGGGGCGATTACGGACCTCCGGGATGTTCCACCTGAATTCGGAAAAACGGTAAAGAATTGGTGTGGACATTTCGTGCGGATCATCGATTCGAAGATCTACCTGGTTCACCAAACTGCAAGGGAGTTCCTCATTGAGTCAACTTCACCTGGCCAAGGAAATTGGCAGTATACCCTGAGCCTCAAGGATTCTAACTTTATAATGGCTGACATTTGTATCACCTATCTTTCGCTAGAGGAGTATGAAGACGATCCAACAGCTATCGGTATTTACGGTGAGATTAGGAGGGACGTGGTTGAGGGTTGCTTACAGAAATACCCCTTTCTTGATTACGCAGCTAGACACTGGGCAGACCACCTCCGGGATTCCGAGGGCCATCAGATGGAGCTCTTCGAGTCTACACGGCTGATCTGTGGAGCTGGGTCCAAACGCTTTCGGGCGTGGCTTCCGGTATACTGGGGCAATTCCAACAAGCCGGTGTGGGGTCGGTGCCCACAAGACTGGACGCATTTGATGATAGCAGCGTGGCTTGGACAAAAGGCAGTGGTTGAACGGCTATTGGAAGCCGGAGGCAATATCAATGCTCGATCCAAACTGTACGGTCCCATATTAAACATAGCTGCTATCCGGAGAGACGGTGATATGACTCAAATGCTGCTGGATAAGAACGCCAAAGCATATATAGGAGGGAAGGGGTATAAAATCTTGCAGGTGAAGGGGCCAGTTGTATTGGAGTGACTTCTGCATAGCTGACTAAAAAATTAATTTTGTTTTAAAGACGGTATGTGGACTTGCTGGCATGAGGGGGGCTAGAGCTAATTTGCAATTTATCTTTACTATAGAAGGTGTGTAGAAGCTGTGGATCATATCTCCTTCACACTGACATGTTGCTGATTCCGGGGGCTCGGGAACGTTAGAGGGTAAGTAGGCTGTATTCGGGATGCGAGGCAAAGCTTGGAACTAACTTTAGATTGGCGCATAACGGCAGAGCGTAGGTTATCATATCCATCGCCGGCAGATGATGGAAACAGTTTACTGACTTGCGGGGAGATACAGGATGTAAGGAACTGAGTAAATATCCCAGATAACAAAGGCGGTTGCTAATAACTGGGCTGCGGGGTACAATAGCTGGTACGTAGCAGAGATAGGGGAATGTGAGAGACGAACGTCGGCTAATAATTAGTGCGCGCTGCCATTTTAGGAAGTAAGTAGAAAGGATCAAGCGTCGTTCTGAGGCGGCGCGAGAACTGGGTTCTACGACGAGGGAATGGCTGACCTCCGGCTCACTGTGGGTTGTAGGCAGTAAGTGAACATGATCAACCTCGGTTCTGCGACGAGGCAATGGCTGACCTCTACCTCGCTGGGTTTTCTAGAGAGTAAGTGAACACGAGCTGCAGCGAGGCAATAGCTGACCTCCGACTCACTGAGTGTTCTAGAGAGTAAGTGAACACGATCGACCACGGTTCTGCGGCGAGGCAATGGCTAACCTCCGGCTCGCCGAGAGTTCTAGGAAGTAAGTAAACACAATAAACCACGGTTCTGCGACGGCAATAACTGACCTCCTACTCGCTGAGTGCTGTAGGCAGTAAGTGAGCACGATAACCCAAGAGTCTGCGACAAGGCAACGTCTGACCTCCGACTCGCTGAGTGTTCTAGGGAGTAAGCGAACACAATCAACCACGATGCTGCAACGAGGCAATGGCTGACCTCCGACTCGCTGAGTGTTCTAGAGAGTAAGTGAATGCGATCTACCACGGTTCTGCGACCAGGCAATGGCTGACCTCCGGCTGGCTGAGTGTTGTAGGAGGTAAGTGAACACAGCCAACCACCGTTCTACAACGAGGCAATGGCTGACCTCCGGCGCGCTGAGTGTTTTAG
>LN891166.1:103333-115282 GCA_900010015.1 Tuber aestivum
TATCGTAGGGTCGTTACAGTCCGATACCCTGGGCTCGTTGGTATAATGTGTTTGAACGCGTCGCGTTCCGGAATGTTTTGTAGGGCCGATGGTATCGGCGCTTGTTGGTAAGTCATCTTGGGATGTTCCCAATGGTAGGAGTCTGTGCGGTACCATGTGGGTTTGGCACGCCCTGATTCGGGTATGTCCTCGACTGTTCGCTGTTGGTTTGCGTGGATATTGTTTGTGGAATTGGTGGACTGCATTTTGCGCGTGTTCGAAGTTCTCGGCTGGGTACCACCTCTTATCGTGTTTAGGAGAGTATCCGGTCAACTTCGCTCTGTATTGCAGGTGACCGTAGTGTAATCGAGAGTCGATGATTTCTTTGAGTTCGTATTCTGATTCACCGTCTATTTCAATAGGCGGTAGTGGGGGTTTTTCTTGGGAAGGTAGAGGATTGTTTTGATAAGGTTCGAGGAGGCTGATATGGAAGGTGTTGTGTATCTTCATCATGGGTGGAAGGTCAAGCTTATAAGCGCGGCTTCCTATCTTCGCCAAGATCTTGAATGGTCCTATTTTCTTGTAATCCAGTTTTTTCGTCGGTTGCGTGGTCTTGATGTTCCATGGTAGTAACCAAACCATGTCTCCTGACTTCAGGTTTGGATCGGGTTTTTGGTGATGATCGCATTCTTCCTTCTGACGTAATTGCGCCGTGACTATTTCTGTTCGTAATATGTCATGTAGTTGACTCATATCTCTTTTATCCATTATCTTTCCTTGGAGCATATGACCTATGGTTTCGTGTTCTGGATGCAATCCATAATTTGCAAAGAAGAGGGTTGTCTTGATAGTTTCTTGTCTTCCGTTGTTGTAGGCGAATTCGGCCATCGGTAGCCATTTGCACCAATCATCTTGTTGGTAATTGACATAGGCCCATAGGTATTGTTCCAATATGCTGTTGATCCGTTCCGTTTGTCCGTCTGTCTGCGGGTGGAACACTGTGCTCATTCGCCGTTCGATTCCAAGTTTTTCTGTTATCTCTTTCCATATTTCTGACGTAAATAGTGATCCTCTATCACTAATGATGTCTTTTGGTAATCCGTGCAGTTGATATACTTCTTTTAGAAATATTTCCGCAAATTGTATTGCCGTCATATCCGTCCTGCAAGGTATGAAGGAACTCATTTTGGTCAGACGATCAACTACTACTAAAATGTAACGGACAAGGTCTGAGGGTCGGGTAGCCCAAGGCACACCACGACAGGGACAGGCGAGGGTTGGGAGGCGAGGTCTAGGGACAGGCGTACAACAGAAGCGAGTTGTACGATATTCAGGAGGCCTGGGGTTTAGGGTCAGGGTTCAGGGGTTCCAGAGGACACGAAGTATGAGAGAGTGTAATTCCTAGGTACAGGTGTCCGAAGGAGATTACCAGATTGCGTAAAGAACATAAAATATAAGGGGGCACACCCCCTTATATAGAAGGAGATCCTCCCCTGATTATTAATACAAAAGAAACCCCTTGGCGTCGCACATAGCCGCGATGTCTCCACCATGTTCTGCCAAGTTCCGCCACG
Source organism: Tuber aestivum (assembly GCA_900010015.1). Classification (NCBI taxonomy): domain Eukaryota; kingdom Fungi; phylum Ascomycota; class Pezizomycetes; order Pezizales; family Tuberaceae; genus Tuber; species Tuber aestivum. The sequence continues at coordinate 104,887 of LN891166.1, forward strand.
CGGCCACATGTCCCAATCAAGTACCAAAGAAAATCCTTCACATAGCAACCAAAAAAAAACCCCAACCAATATATGCAACCAAAAATCCAATAACCGTCCCGTCTCTGTAACTGGGTGGCCGTGACACAAAATGGTGTTTTGATCGTTTGACTTTGGTAAATCCGTAAAAAAGTCAAGTGATATTGATTTCCATGGTTTTCCTAGGGCTTCGTTTGATTTGAGTAATCCATAAGGTGCATGTCGGACCACTTTAGTTCGTTGACATGTGTCGCAGTTTTTGACGTATCGCTTGATGTCTTCTCTTATCTTAGGCCAATAGTATCGTCGGTTGATGAACTCGGTAGTTTTGGCTGTTCCTCCATGTCCCGCATATGGGGGGTCGTGGTGGTGTCGTATGATCTCTGTGCGTAGTTCTTCTTTATCTGGTATCCAGATTTTCCCATCATACCACAAGTATTCATCCTTCCATTCGCATAGTCCTAGGGCTATGCCTTTGATTTCCTTCGTGCCGGCCTCCAGTTCCTCTCTTATCTTCTGACATTCCTCATCTTGCTGGCTTTCCTTGCTAATATCTTCTTCCAATGTCGTTCTTGTATTGATTTCGTTCAGCGACTCGTATCCACTATCTTCTTCTTCCATTTGGAAATATTTTTCCTTTGGTAATAGTATTTGTTGTCTTTGTTTGATTCTCTCATCCTCTGGGGTATTTGGTTTGTCGTTCGACCTTCGAGTCAATGCATCTGGTTTTCCTCCTTCTTTTCCTGGAGGATATTTGATTTTGAAGTTGTAAGTGCTGAGTTTTTCCATCCATCTTATTTGTCGTCCGTTTAGCTCCTTCGTGGTCATAAAGGGTACTAAGTTTTTGTGGTTGGTGAGGATTTTAACTGATGCATTGTTGTTTTGAGCGTATCTTCTCCATTCCTTCAAGGCCTGAACTATTGCCAATAGTTCCTTATCGTAAACATCATAGTTGCATTCTGCTGAGGTCATTGTCTTGGATCGGAACGCTACTGGCCTCCATTTGCCGCCTTCGTATTTCTGAGATAGTATGCCCGAGCATACATATTTGGAGGCGTCCGTTTCGATCATGGTTTCTCTTTCTGGATTGAAATGTACCAAAATTGGTCCTTGGGTGATCTTGGTCCTTAATTCGTCAAAGGCCTCCTTTTCCTTAGGTCCCCAATCCCACTTGACGTCTTTCTTGGTCAGATTGTATAGTGGTTTAGCCGTTCTGCTAAATCCTTCTATAAACCTGCAGTAGAAATTGCAGAATCTCATAAAACATTGGATATCCTTCTTGTTTTTTGGGTATTCCCATTCCCATATTGCTTTGGTTTTGACTGGGTCCATTTGTACTCCTTCTCCATTGATGATGAATCCGAGGTATTCCGTCTCCTTTTTGTGGAATTCACATTTGCTGGGTTTGCATCTCATTCCCGATGCTTTGATGTCTGCCATAATGTTGCTGACGTCCATTTCGTGTTGTTCCATATCTTTGGAGTATATTAGTACATCGTCCAGGTAGACGATACAGCATATAACCAGGTACTTATGGAGCATGTTGTTGATCCATCGTTGGAAAGAGGCTGGTGCGTTGGTTAGCCCATAGGGCATGACGAGGTATTGGTAATTCCCATATTTCGTGGTAAAAGTTGTTTTCCATTCGTCTCCTTTTCTTATCCTGACATTGTGGTAGGCGTCCTATATGTCTAACTTGGTGAAGTATTTGGCTGACGCTAGTCGATCCAGTGCTTCACCGATTAGAGGTTGGGGGTATCTATCCTTTTTGGTTATGCCGTTGAGTGCTCGGTAGTCAATGCATAACCTTAACTTCCCATCCTTTTTCTTGATGAACAGGATGGGTGATTCTCTATTGGCGTAGGATTGTTTGATCCATCCTCTTTCCAGAATTTGCTGAATGTATTTCCTTAGTTCTTCGAGTTCGGTTTCTCCTAGTGGATATATCCTTTTCTTAGGTAAGTCCGCGGTGCTTCCTTCCAGGTCAATAGCTAGGTCCACCTCGGGTCTGTGAGGTGGTAGCTTGGTCGATTCTTTTTCTTGGAATAAGTCCAGGTATTGGTGATATTCTTTTGATATCGTTTGGTCCAATCTTTCTTCTTTGGCTTGAGTTCGACTCCTTATGGCCAGTTCTGTACTGATGTTGATTTTGGCCAGACTAATTCCTTCTTCTTGGATATCCCACTTAAGGATTCCTGCTGCTTCTCCTCTGCAGTAGAACTTGTTGAAAGTGTGTACCGATATCCTATTGATTTTGACCTTTGGTTGTTTCTTTTTGGTGGGACCTTGGTTGTCCGTACTTCCAAATCCTTTGGTTCCTCTGGTGGTTTCTCTCAGGCTCGTCACCTCTTAGAATTCTTGTTCGTTGATCTTCTCGGTGATCAGTTGCGCGATCTTGTCGCCTTTTCCCACCTTATGATCTTGGTTCCCTTGGTTGACCATCACAGCTTTCAGTTCACCTGTATAGTCGGCATCTATTACTCCCGCATTGGTGGTGAGTCTGTGTTTGACTGCGAGACCGCTGCGTGGTGCTATACGCCCATAGGTGCCTTGAGGTAGCTCCATGGCTTTTCCAGTGGGAATGATTACCTGCTTCTTGGCTCGTATCGTAACTTCTTCATTGGTGTACAGGTCGTGTCCTGCTGCCTTCTCAGATCCTCTTGTGGGTATCTTAGCCTCGTGGCTCAATCTTTGAACTTTGATCCTTTGATCTGTTGTTTGAAGCTGGCTGAATTTTGCATCCAGGTTCCCTTGGTTCGCTTCTTCTTCTGGGGTTGCGTATATTACCGGCGAACTGTTGAGACACCATGTCGTGCATCGTTCGCTGGTAAACGTAACCTTCCCCTCTTCCCAATTTAGGCTGGGATTATGTTGTCTTAACCATGGCATTCCGAGAATTATCTCATGGTGTTGTAGATTTGCCACTTGGAAGTTAGCCACTTCCTTATGGTTTCCAATTTCCATAGGTACTTGCGCAGTATGGGTTATAGGTCCCATGGCGCTGGGTTTTCCATCTGCGAGGTAAATCTGTCTTTCCTTTTTTGCTTTCTTGGTTTTTAGCTGATATTTCTTGCAGACTTCTTTGTCGATGAAGTCTTCCGTGGCTCCTGAGTCGAGCATTGCGTGTATCGTGGTTTCTTGTTTTTTGTCGTTGTATATTTTCGTTTTGATCATGATGTGATCATTGTCATTGTCTTTCGTATTTGCGCTTAAAAGAGTGTAGTAGTTTGCCGTCATGATGGGTTTGTCATTCGGTGGGTCCCTCAGACCATCTATTGCTTGGGACCTTCGTCTTTTACCACCGTTTCATATTCGTCTTCGATTTCGATTTCCCTTAGGTTGCTTCGTGGTTGGAACCTCGGGTTCGTCCTCATGTCCTGCTGATTTCTTCCTTGAGTTGGGGTTGGATTGGCCGGTCGTCTGCAATCCTTGATCATATGTCCTCCTATGTCACATCTTAGGCATAGATTGTTGTTTCGTCGTCGAAGGTACTCGTCCCTTGGGAGGTTGAGTGAAGGTCTCCTTCTAGTTGCATCCAGGTCCATGGCGTCACCTCCTTGGGTGGTGGTTCGATAGGTTCTATTCTGGTTCCTGGGTGCACCTTGGTTTCTTGTATTCGTATTGTTGCTTTGTGTTGTATTGGACTGGTTCTTTTGAATCCAGTCTAGTTGCCCGAACTGGATTTCTTTCCGAATAGCCCAGTGGGCCATTGCTTCGGTTGTAGTAAATGTTTCTTCGCTGAATCTCCAGGCATCTTGATAGGTCTTTCTCAAGCCTTTCATGAACCACCTCATAGCAGAGGCCTCGTCGGAAACCGCGTCGTACTGGATTAGTCGGAACTCGTACCAGTAATTAGTGACATTTTTCGCCCCTTGGCAAATGTCTTCCAATTTGTTTCTTGCCCATTGGCTCAATTCTAGGTCTGTAAATTGGGCTTCAAATATATCTTTGAAGCTGGCCCAGTCCGTCCAGGGTACAGCATTGCTGACCACGATAGGAGTTATCCATTTTAGTGCTTGGCCTTCTAGTAGTGTCAAAGTATATCATATTTTGTCTTGGTCGTTTCCCTGCGTGCATCCAACCGCATCGAAATAGGTCAAGAGTTGGACCATAAATCCTCGTAGCTTGCTTCTTTCCCCATCGTATCATGGTGGGGTCTTGACTTTAGGTTGTTACCCGGTTCCTCGTATGGCTTCTCGTATCATTTGTTCCACTTCTTCTCGTGGAATCATCTGAGGTGGTGCTGGTCCTGCCGGAGGTGGACCTGGGGGTGGTGCTGGTCCTGACATCCTTTCTGGTTTCGGCGTTTCAGGTGGATCTTCTTCGTTTGACGGAGTAACCTGTTCAGGTGTAACCGGACTTGTCGCTCTTACTGAGTGTCGACTTGGTTCACTTAATGCTTCTTCCAATCCTCCTAATCCTAGACTGTCGTCTTGGACGTCTATGTCTCCCTCGTAATCTCTGTTGAATGGATCCGTGGTGTATCGTTAAGTGTCGCGATTGTAGGGACACGTTCTAATGTTAAGAATCCTACCGGTCGGGCGAGTGATGCGACCAGTAACGATTCTTATCTGAAACTAGGTAATAGTTCTTAGGCCTATGCCTACATGATATTGATAGTCAAGTCCTTTCGACTTCTATCTTATCGCGCCTATTCCTCTTAATCTTCTTAAGTCATCGCCTAGGACTTAAGCTTCGTTCGTAGGACGAGAAATAGTTTTCTCGCTTAACGTGATATAAAGGTTAAAGAGGGTAAAGGTAGGTTTTATTGATAAAATCTTAAAGGTAGGAAATAAACAAGAAGAAGGTGTGAAGAGCTAATACTAGGGGTTCTAGTGACCCTTTATATAGTAGCTCTTCACCTGGCGTGACTCATACTTATGCATTACGCGAAGGTTGTGACTCATAACTACGAGTCATGCGAAATCCCTCAGCTGACTCCTATGAGTCGCTACACAACATACCTAACCAATCAAAACATAATAACTAAGTCAGGTGCGCAACTCGTGTCACCTGAGTGAAACCCATGAGTTATAATTTGAATCATGTGTGAAAATCATAACATCGTGTGACTCACAACTGTGAGTCACGAACAGGTAAACATAATAACCTATGGTGCACTAATGTGCGTCATGTAAAATCCCAACATATCTATAGCTTGGAATTCCAAGCTATGTGAAATTTGCCTCGCTTAGTTACAGTTTGTGACACCAGAACTGGAGTTCAATCCGTTCGGTTCAAGGATTTGTTTTATGTTTTGTTTTACTTGTGGTTTTGAGTATCCTTTGATACTCAGTTTGCTTTACTTGTGGTTTCGAGTATCCTTTGATACTCAGTTTGTTTTATTTGTAGTTTCGAGTATCCTTTGATACTCAGTTTGTTTTACTTGTAGTTTCGAGTATCCTTTGATACTCAGTTTGTTTTGCTTATGGTTTCGAGTATCCTTTGATACTTAGTTTGTTTTATGGTTTGTTTAAGGATGAATTGGAAATCCGTCCATGCAGGACGTAGACGAAGTTTGTATTTGAAGACCGCTGATTCCCTCAGAGGAACGGTAGACTTCGACGGACAGAGTATTTCTAATATACTTGGTTGAACGGTTACCTCTTCAAGTCCCTATTCTTTATATCTTTCTCTCGGAGCCTCCCTTAGCGCAGTATGCCCATAGGTTGTAGATCAACTTGAGCGCTACTCCTATGGTACCTGGAAGCGTAATTAGCACCCCAGTGCGAACACGTTACATTTTTTTAACCTCAGCAAGTGGTTAGAAGGTTGTATGCAAGATCACGGATTGACAGGCACAACCCAGCGAAGCTAGCACGAAGGCGGAGCAGCCCAGCAGTGGCCTGCCTACCGCACCTCCACAATAGACCCTCTCACGATGCGCAGTGGGAAACAGGTCTCCAGAGAAGGGCTAACGAAGCCTAAGAGACCAGGCCAACCGAAAGGCCTAAAGGTCGGATTTGCGATCGACGATCCAGGAAGACAGCTAGTACGAGACCAGGCTGCTCAGGATTTCAAAGGATCCAAGGAAGAGTTCAGCCAACAAAGCCTATCCACGCCTGGAGGCTTTCCAGTTACCCTCGGAAAGGGAAAACAACCCGGAACTAGCAGAAGGTCATCAAGACCACCTACAGAAGGTACAGGTGCAGCACCTAGCCCAGAAGACAATGGTAGTAGCAGCAGTAGCGATGGAGAAGACAGTATGGCAAGCTCAGCAAGAGACCCACCTGGCGGTCCCCCGGGACCGCCAGACCCTCCTGCAGGAACACATAGACTCGGTGGCATACCAGCCAATCCCCCCAAGATCAAACTCCCTCTACCTGCGAATTTCTCAGGCAAAGGTGAGGATTTGAAATGCAAAGTGTTCCAGCGATAGGAAACAGCAGTGTACCAGTACCTAAGATTGCATGGCATCAACATTGAGGAACACAATACGGGAATGTATATCGGAGCCTTCTGTGAAGGCAGAGCCCTCGACGCCTACCAGCAGTGCATGGACTTATACGGCGAAGGAGCCAGAGCAACCAGGGTGCTCGAGGCCCTGAAGGAACGATTCCAATCATCCCAAAATTGCGAAGAGATATTCAAAGCCTTCAACAGCATCAGCCAGACCCACAGCGGAAAAACAGAATAAATAACCAAGATAGCGACAGACCTCTTACTCTATGCAAAATGCATGCCCTGTGGTGCCGTCTCTGCCTACATGCAGAAGCGTCGATTCTATGATGCTATGCATCCCCTCCTTCGAAGGGAAGTGGAACCAATGGAAGAAGATGATGATGACATCCATGATATCATAAGAAAGCAGAACGGAAGGATGCAATACTGCACAAAACCAATGCCTACGGAACGAAACCCGCGCTACCACCTCGAAGGGAACAGCAAGACCATGCGCCAGGTTCATTAACGACCAAGAAGCCTAAGTTTTAGAGAAACGTGAAGCAATCCACTAAGGAGAAATAAAGAGAAAAGAGCGAATGTTTCGAATGTGGGAAGACCGGACATATGGCCTGAGATTGTCCCACAAAGAAGGGGAAAGGAAAGATAATCAAAAAGGAGCCCGCAGTAAACTCCATAGAACGAGACGAATACGAGGATGTGCAGATCAATACAATGGAAGCCCAGTGTTTCCTGGTCCAACCGAAACTGGGAAAAAAGCCTCACCAAGCACTAGAAGGAACTATCCAAATTAATGGACACCCTGCCCGAGTCCTGTTCGATACGGGGGCTATCGGTACAGACATGATCAGCAACACCTTTGCAGCTACCCATGGACTCAAAACCGAAGCCCTCCAACAACCAATCCCTATTGCTATGGCAGTAAAGGGATCCCACTCCACTAGCCATAAAACCGCAAATGTCTCAATCCAGCTGGGATCTGTCAAGTTCCCTGAACACAAAATGCTGCTCGGAAATGTAGCTAAATTCGATGCCCTTATTGGGATGCCGTTCCTCACCCGGCACAATGCAGTCATCACATGTGGCGAGTCTATCATAGAGTTTCCAGACAAGAAAGTCCGGGTATCCTGCACCCCTACTAGTGGACAATACCAAGCTGCAGTATGCGAATCAACAGTCCATGAATTACTGGAAGAGTTTGCGGACATTTTTCCCGCCAAGATTCTAGAAAAGCTACTGCCCATACGTGCAGTGAACCACCACATCACCTTTGATGCCCCGAACAACCTTAAAAATCAACCCACCTACTGGATTCCCGACGCCTACAAAGACCAACTACGGGACTGGATCAATGAAATGATGAGAAGAGGAGTAATCTACAGAAACCAGGCGCCCGGTGCAGCGCCTATGTTTGTCCAACTAAAGACAGACAGGAAGCAAATCAGACCATTGGTAGACCTCAAGCTCCAAAACAGCAACACAGTGATAGACAGTTCCTCCATTCCAAATCAAACCGAGATCCTGGAAGCAGTTGGCTGTGCAAAATACCGCAGCAAGATAGACTTGAGCGACGCTTATTTCCAAACCAGAGTAGACAAGGAAAGCAAATCAAAAAATTCATTCAAGACACCATTCGGAACTTTCATCAGCAGAGTCATGCGGCAAGGAGACACTAATGCACCCGCCACCTTCATGCGCATTATGGAAAACCTGTTTAGTGAGTACCTACACCACTTTGTGTGGGTCTACATTGATGACATCCTAATTTACTCGAATACCGAAGAAGAGCATACGCAGCACATTAGGATGGTGTGCGAGAAATTACACCAGGAAAAATTCTATGCAAGCAGGAAAAAGACAACCCTGTTTGCGGACAGGCTCGAAATCCTAGGACATGTAATCAATGCTCCAGGAATTCACGCCGCCCCAGGAAAAATAGAATCTATTGTGAACTGGACTACACCACAGATACAGAAGGAGCTACAGCGATTGCTTGGGTTAGTCAATTATATCACGCGTTTCCTCCCATACCATGCTACAATAATGGCGCCCCTTACAGATTTAACAGGAAAGGCTGAGTTCGATTGGACACACACACATGACCAGGCATTCAGAAATGTGAAGAAACTAATTAGGGAAGCGGAAGTGGTCCGACCACTAGACTACTCTAAAAAGGAACCTATTTGGTTGATCACTGATGCATCAGATGTCGGAGTTGGTGCCTGGGTGGGCCAGGGGTTGTCACATGAAACAGCTCGACTGGCAGCACTCCATAGTAGGAAATTCACCGACTCTCAAATGAACTATGGAACAACCGACAAGGAAGCCCTTGCGGTTATCGATGCGCTCAATGCTTTCAACCACCTTCTGATAGGAAACCAGTTCGCAATAGTAACCGATCACCAACTCCTTACCAACCTCAAGACAGAAAAGATAACATGACGCAGGAGGACACGCTGGATCGGCGAAATCAGCAAATATGATGCTAAGATCATCTACATACCAGGGCGAACTAAGTATTCAGCTAACGCCCTCGCCCGCATTTATGAGAACCAACAAGTCGAGAACCCACCCTATGTCCAAGACCACACCAGATCTGACGACGACCTATCTGACTCTACCACATTTGAGCAAGAACTCAACACCATGGAATCAACAAAACCTATCTCCCCTACTCCTACTCCTCCTCTGGACTCCTACACAGAGTATTATGCTGAAGGACGAGACAGCCCAGGTGATATAGTAGCTGGAAACGACTGGGGCGACACCTGCACCCTCTGGCGGACCCCCTCGCCGGACCGAAAGCATGCAGCGATCCATTATTCTCAATGCTACTGCGATCATTGTCCTTACCACCAAACTGAGATTAAGTTTGTCAATAACCACCCCAAACTCCGAAGCCAAACCAGCAAGCAATCGGGATCCACCAACTATGGCTCAACCTAGGATGAAGAGCAGACGAAGGATATCCTAAACCTTACCGATGAGCTATCACCACCCCCGGCTACCTTGCTTGAACCAGAAGCACAGGCACCTATTGACATCCAACACTTAGAAGCAACTGTAAACCTCTACCCTCCACCGACTGAATACCCATCAAGCCCACCCCCGGTGGCCAGGCCCCTCTATAGTGACGCACTTGCCTGTTACAACACCGAAACCCTCATCTCTGTCATGCCCCCCACCCATGACGATTTCCGCCGCGATCTATACCAATCCTTCGATGAAGAGAACTTAAGACAGGATGAGGATGAAGGACCTAGCCGTGGAGAGCTCATAGAGGAAGAGAGGGATGTGCGGTCAGCTATGGATGACCTGAAAGGAACCTTTCGAGCCCAGATGATCAAGGCCTACCCCTGCGACCCCCTCTACCACAAAGTCCTTGACAGTGGAAGGACCAGAGACCTTAAGCTCTACGAAATCTCGGATGGAATGATATATGCCCCTATCCGATATGGCAACAAAGCCCTTTACATTCCCGATGGACACCAAGTGAACGGAAAGACGCTTCGGGAATACCTCATCAGCGAAATCCATGACAAAGGCCATGCTAGCGCTGACCGGAACCTCCACTATGCTTCGGAATACCTATATTGCCTGGAAATGCGTGATGATTTCAAGTACTATGCGAAGACCTATGAAGAATGCCAAAGGAATATGGAACCAACCACCCTGCCAGAAGGATATGCCCGGATATTGAAGCTACCTGCTGATGTGTTTGAATCATATGCCATAGATTTCGCAGGACCCTTTAACAAATCTGGTGGACATGACACTATCCTGGTAGTGCTGGACCGCTTCTCTGGGTTTACCTAGCTCATACCCACTCTTGCATCTTCAACAGCCCAAGATACATGGGACCTACTGCGACAAAATGTCTTTACTCCTCATGGCCACCCTCTCTCAATTGTTACCGACGCAGACCCTAAGTTCACATCCAAGTTCTGGAGACAAACCTTAATCTCGATGGGGATAG
>LN891166.1:119844-158778 GCA_900010015.1 Tuber aestivum
GATAGAACACATCTTAGCCACGCCAGGCCACCACCAAATGAATGGCCAAGTGGAACCAAAGATTAGAGAAGTCAAGACAGGCCTCCGGAACATAATCAACAAGCGGCAAAACAACTGGGAACCAGCCCTCCCGGAAGCAGCAGCATACATCAATGCAATGTGCTCTAGTACTATTGACACGGCCCCTTACAAAGCAATATATGGACGAAACTACCCCCTCTTACCCCACACCTTATTCAAGGACTCTGCAGTAGCAGCCTCTGACACCCACCTCAACCAGCATGAAGCCCTATGAAACGATGCCTATCAGGCACTAAGAACCGCCCGATTCCGAAATACAACAAAGGCACAGAAAAAGCGAAGACTCCATCATGTCATACCCCCCGGCGCCATGGTCATGGTACATGGAAACCTGTTCAGTCCTGAGACCGGCAGAAGTAAGAAACTCCAACCCCACTGGTGAGGTCCATTTAAAGTACAGGAATTCGACAGCAATACCGAGAACTACACCATCAAACTGGAAGGACAAATGTACCGCCGTGGCAAGGCTGTGGTTCATTCGACTACAGTTAAGAGATGGCACCCTAATGACGATAGCAGATTCCCGGGACGCAGCCACTCCCAGCCAGCCCCGCTACTTATCCACAACCAGGAGGAATGGGAAGTGGAAGAGATCCTTGACCACAGAAAGCGCTATGGAACCGATCAGTTCCTGATCAAGTGGAAAGGTTATCCAGACTCTGAGAATAGCTGGGAGCCAGTGGAAGGAATTGAGAACGCGATGACCCTTGTGCATGAGTGGTAGGAAGCCAACATGCCTGGAGAACAACTACCCCCCACTATCAACCACATGACGATAGCTTGGTCACCTACCTTACCCACTACACAACGAATATGCGAAGACCCCCCCACCAGACCAGATTTCTGGGCTCCCTATGACACAAACGAGTTTGAAAGCAGCAGTGACGAAGACCAAACAATGGCAGATGTTATAGATACCTTTATCTAATGGCGCACTCCCTATCCGAATACCTTAAAGATGGAAAACTATGAGGAACTGAATGTGAGGCTATGCCATCAGCTTGTGGTACTGTTGGTGGACCGCGGTGCTATGCTACTGGAAAACTACTTTGATACCCTCTTGGTTGATTACTGCCCGAATTGCGGAGACCTACTGGCGGAAGTATGGGAGAGAGCGGCAGGTATCCGTGATTACTGCGATTTTCATTTCCTTTATTCAAATTGTTTTTTGCAATTTCAGACATGTGTATTTTGTATTGGCAATGGAGATTGGACGCTAGCTGATAAGGAATATGGCGAAGATTTTTATGAGGATTTTGATTTTCGAGACTATTGATTTGTTTAGGTAAACAGATGTTTTGTTTTGTGGAATGTAACCGGAACTGGAGTTCAGTCCGTTTGGTTCAAGGATTTGTTTTATGTTTTGTTTTACTTGTGGTTTCGAGTATCCTTTGATACTCAGTTTGTTTTACTTGTGGTTTCGAGTATCCTTTGATACTTAGTTTGTTTTATGGTTTGTTTAAGGATGAATTGGAAATCCGTCCATGCAGGACATGGACGAAATTTGTATTTAAAGACCGCTGACTTCCTCAGAGGAAAGGCAGACTTCGACGGACAGAGTATTTCTAATATACTTGGTTGAACGGTTACCTCTTCAAGTTCCTATTCTTTATATCTTTCTCTCGGAGCCTCCCTTAGCGCAGTACGCCCATAGGTTGTAGATCAACTTGAGCGCTACTCCTATGGTACCCGGAAGCGTGATTAGCACCCCGGTGCGAACACGTTACAGTTTGCTTGTTTGTTCATTATTGGAGAAAGCGCACTGCTAGGGCGTGGGAGAGAGTGCACGGTGGGGCGCAGGAGCAGAAAGAGAATACTAGCAGAGCACGGAGGAAAGGTGAAAGCAGGAGTGTGGCAGAGGACCGCAGGAAGAGCGCCGGAAGAAGAGCGGTGGAGGACCGCAGGAGGACTGCAGAAAGGAGCACAGTGGAGGACCGCAGGAAGAGCGTGGGAATGTGCAGGGAGAAGGAGCGCTAGACAGTGCGGTGGAGAAGCACCGCACAATAGCGCACGGCGGAATCGCAAGTTTGTCTTTCTATTCTTTGTTCCCTTTTCTTTCTTGTTTGCTCGCAGGATAGGGGGGCTTACCTGGTGGGAGGGGGAGGCATGAGTTTGCCTTTTTCTTCCTTTTGTTAGTTCATGTTTGCTTGAGAAAGGGAAGTGGAGAACTTATATAGGGGGGGTGAGGGGAGACTATGGTTTGTCGGGCGTCACCTGTGGCAGATATATTCTCCTATGTTCACCATTAGTTAGCAAGAGTATGCGATAGTTAGGGGAGCGGTAGAGAGTGAAATTGAAAAGTTTTTTTTTTCTTGCCTTGTGCGATCCTTTTTTGCGTGCTTAAGCTTCGCGTTGTTCTGTTTCACAGCCCATCACTCGGCTGGCTTCCGATGGGCCCGTTGCCACGAACCCTGTTCGTTCGCGGTCGCCGAAGCCGTTGCTACCGCCGTTGCGACCGCCGTTCCACCGCTCGTTCAAAAACTGCGTCTTTCACAGGTGTTAGTACTTAAAGCTCTGTTGTCAAATGCTTGGTCAGCTAATTCTTCTTTCGGGCCCATTATTGGGCATCATTTGTGTTCACACCGCAAAAAGAATTATTGCTTCCCCGGGCGGATGACAAGTGACTGCCCGTTTCACTGTGGATTGAACGTACTTGGGAACCCTATCTTCAGATCATTATTATTAACACAAACTAGCATAGAACAAGGGGAGCACGCCACAGTATAGCGCACCGGCGTAACAAATCACCGCACGGGCGATGGTCTACCTCTATATGTACTATGGGAGGGAAAAACCAGCAAAAAATCTGATACCTGTGCCCAAGCTGTGCTAGCGGATATACCGGCTGGTCCAGAAACTTGAATCGCTCATTAAATACTCATCCTGGGTCGCCAGCCCCCTACCTTGCTCGGGCCTAATTAATCGTACACTGACCAAAGGTTTATGCAGTATCACTCGGAGTAAATGATCTTAGGATTACAACTTCGGTATTACACTGGTCATGCGCAGAGAGCAGCTGTGGAAGATAGTGGCACCCTAGCCCCGGCGCTGGGGCCATGGATAGGAGAAGGGAAACTCGCCTTGAAGACAGCCTTTGACAGGGAATGGGGGGGGGGGTATTCGCGTCTCCAGCTGGGGGGCTCTGAAATAGGGCTAAGTACAAAAAAGAGGGACCAACCGCTGAGAGTGCAAGCTCCCACAATAGTGCACAGAGCAGTCGGTCAAACAAGGGCTCACACTTGCTGCCCTAGCACACAGACATGTTTCCACTTATGCTGTCATAATATTAATATCATACAACGATGTATCCTCACAAAGCCCGGTTTCCCATCCGCTCCTATTAGAATTGTGCCACCCAACCCCACCCATGCTATCTGGACCTCTAACAACAGTGGTATTATAAGCAAAATTCCCAAAACTAAAAGAGGGGTGGCGAGGGCCGAGAGTCGACATCGAAGTAGATTTAGTAATGGTGTTCAGCCGTACTTTTTCATACGCCATGTGGAGGGGATAACTGCATATGGCTAAAAGCTTGTAGACGCACTATCTCTGCCGACTCTACAACCTCCATATTCTAGGCCTAAAGGATCTGAGAGGAGCTGTACCCCCTCCTCCGCCCCTCTGTATGATATAAGAATTGTTCTCAGGACCTGTTGGATCCCAATAGCTGCTGTTCTGCTAACTTGTCAGGGGGAAAGGTCTTGATGGTCTTTGAGCGAGGATGGATAGAGTGCTTTCTGTACATTTTCCCTCATTTGGAGCCTGGGGTTTGTTTGTATAAGTCTGTTTGGTGATTTTGATAACTACAGTTATAATGGGTAGCACACATGGGTAGTGCATCAATTTTGAGGTAAAATGGACATATTTTTTATCCCCGGATACCTACTATATTGATGTATGATATATACCTAGAGAATTCCTTTAGTTTTAAGAGAAGCCCGAATGAATAATGTGCACCAAACCACTAATATTGCCTACCCTAACACCTTAAGTTCATCGACCCCCTAGATAGAAAGAATTATAGGTACTGATATCGCAGAGTCCCTTACATATCAGTGATTCCACAAAGAGAAGAGTGGCACTCCAAGCGCAGTCAAGAGAAAGCCCATGTAATGGGACCAATGTCGGTGGTGCTTTGCATTAAAGTAAGCAGCGTAACCGCGGAAGTAGCCGCATCAGATCGGCAGCCTGAGTCCCTTCACTCCTCCGTAAATTTGAATTGGAGGTGTTTAAGCACAAAATCTTCTCCCTTGTTAGAGATATTCGAACTACCAAAATTGAAGGGCCTTGGCACATACCCTTGTTAAGCAATAGTATCCGCCCAGCACCCAATGAGAGCCAGAGTTAGAGGAGGGAATATTTAGTATTATATATCAAAACACATTCCGGGGAGCTCTAGAGCCAATAACCTTTGGCCTAGAAACCTTCAATAAAACAAGTATATTACACCCCCGGGAGCCAAAATCAGACCCTTTAGCCCTTGTTTTATCAAATATCACTCGTCAGCTGTTGATTTTGGACTAAATTCTGGTAAGCTGAAGCTATCCGGCATCACGGCGGAAGGATATATGCTCCGGTGGGGAAAAACCCCCAGAATCAAACCCCTCGGCCACGGAGCCCACAAGCCCCGAACTTTAGAGGCCCCCGGATACAACTTGAGTTTCCACAGAGTAGGATGATGAAATTAACGGGGGGCAGGGTCTAGCGAATTTTGAGGGCAAACGGTGGGGAGCAGGGTCGTGGAGAATCATTTCTCCATAGCCAGACACATTTTTGGGGGGGAGCTGGCTAAACACGCCAATGATCGATAAGGAGGTTTTGCGGAATGAGACATGAAAGAGGGGCAGGGCGATGGCTGCTTAACATCGGGCCGTGCTGGGGGTGGAAGATGCTGCGGGCCGTTTTAGCGCTACCACTCCCGTGTGGCCACCCTTAGCAGCCTGCATGGATGGTGTTTCGCCATCATTATCTAGTTTCTCGGGGTCAAAGTCTTTCCGTCCGAGTACCTTCTTCACCACTCCATCGTGCTCTCCTGGGACCGCACGGAAAAGGGGTGTTCAACCCTCGTCATCTACTCTGTTGAAGCAGAGCCCTATTTTCCGAGTATTTCTTTTCACGGCTGCCTCGTGGCTATTCTAATCAACCCACGCGAGATGCGTAATATCGCTGTTGTCTAGTTTCTAGGGGTTAATGTCCCCCGTCCGGGTAGCACTTTCACCACTCCCTCGTGCCTATTCTCCACAGCACGACAGAGCGACTCCCTCCCGTCGCTATTTCAGCTTGTTGGAGTTCACGTCCTCCCGTCCGGGTAATATTTCACCACCCCCTCATTCCCGTTTTGGGCAGCACAAAAGAGTGGCACTTTCCCGTATTTATCTAGCTGTTGGGGACGTCTTCCCGCCAGAGAACTGTTTTCACCACCGCCTCTTTCCCATTTCTTGTGGCCTACAGGAGGGGTGAATTACCCAGGCAGTCCTCCCCATAAGAGTACTGAGGGTTCATGCGCGGTGTATCATGGAAAAGAAAATCTATAGATACCTTCTGGATACACAATTAACCCCCATCGCTAGGCATAGGGATATTTGTGCATGCAAAATTCCTCTTCTTCAGTTGTTCCTTCTGCTCGTATTCTGTTAAGATCATCCCTAAGTCGATAGTCCAACCATATTTTACAAATAATGCAACAAGGTACAGCTTCAACCAAGACCGTTTTGATTTATAGAAGAGAGTGACGATATATCAAGAGAAATGGATAGAGAAAAGACTGACAAGTGGGAAGGAAAACAACTTATGAACGAGATGACTTCTTATTGCTCTGAAGGAAAGATAAACGAAGGAAAAGTACAGAACTTATAATCACATCGAACCCAAACTTCCAAACCTCCGTGGAAATACTATCCTCTCCCCCTAATGCTAGTGCGAAGAGAAAAGATTTTCTCGTTTCGCATCACTAGTCTGTAACACTGTTGCTACACAGGAAAAAATCTTCTCCACTGTCAAAACATCTCCGGTCAGGAACCTGCTTCGACCAGGAGCCGAAACATGATATTCGTGACACTTCCGAGAGCATGCTGCGCAGTAACTCCTGATTTTCAACACCATACCCATATGACCAATAGATATATCCGTCACTTGAAATATGATTACCAAAAACACAGCAGCATTCTCCTTACCACACCCCACATGACGGACGTCCATCCGCTATAGCTATACCTCAATCTCTGCCGGCTAGCGACCTAAGCCCGCTTAGGATAAGGAGAGCCAACCTTGTAGTACTTCCTTTACCATAACCTCCTATAATAGATACTAGTACCCATAAATTTCTATATTGAAGATAGCGTTTCCAAGTGTTACAATTTACAGCGGTAAATTCCAGTACAGCATCAACCCTTCACAATACGATAATATTCGGTACTACTTAAATACAGATCTCCCGGAACATGGCACACTTTCCCCTACTTGGCTAAGGAAATTATACTCGTGTACGCGGCTACGACCCCGGAATCAAACAGGACATCAAAAGAAGACCAAAATTGGAGCGAGGAAAACTGGACTCAAGCAAGATAAAATATGTCGCCTCAATTCGCTCGTGACGCGGTAGTGCAAAGGGCTATCAGCCATTCAATTGCTCTAAGAGAGTTTGCGCAGGATACCGAGTAATTTTAAAGTATCTACTATGCACGCAGGGAGGCCCGCAGGGGCAGCAACTATCCGAGCTACCCACGAGATATCAAAAGAAGCGGAGAGCACAATAGCAGTTGTTGACCACGGTTAGAGACGCCGACCTCATAGCACGTTCCGGAGACGCACCCGTTTCTGAGCGGGCTAGGATGAATATACCAAATTGTGTTAAGTATTGCTGTCCAAGATCGTATGTTGTGTACGATAGGTGATCTGCCCCTGGAACTACAATATACATGAAGTGTTCCGCCGAAAAGTGAGTTATTCTGGTTTGTACGACATGGTAATAGAGATAGAAGGGGGCTGGTTCCGCAGTTAAAAGACCTGCCGCAGTATGAATTTTTCTTGGCGAGAAAGGCTAACGTGTACAGACAGCCTCTCAGCTTCCCTCCAAGGTCATGCAAGGAGGGTAGTGGCATAGAAGCGTGACCTGCATTAGACTGTCCATTGTAGAAGCCAGACATTACCACACCTCTGTTCACAGCTAGGATTTTTTTTTTCAGATTCTCCTCGGTATCTAAACGACCCTCATGTCCGGAATTCAATGGGGAGAAGAAATTCTGGGTAAGAAAAATTTAACAAATGTGCAAAGTGACAAAATGTGTCTTTCAACTCGCCACCTCAATAGAGCATGATGGTGAGGAACACAATATCAATTACCCAAAGTTTGTATTTAAAGCTTACGCTAAAGAACTTAAACAGAGAGACATCTTCTCCGAGTCCGTATATAGACAAAGATTTTAACCGAGGATAACATATAAAACTTTGCAGAACTTTCAAAACCTATAAAATCGTGGAGACAGCATGAGGCAAGTGCATGGTATATGGTTGCCATGTACAGTACCTTTTTCTATGGAGCCCAATATAAAATATTAAGTCACTTTTAGACTTGGCGATACCATTGTAAGCCATTGACTCAATTTCATCATCCTTTATTCATGCTTCTATGACAATGAGGCCTAAGTGATTTTCCTACCCAATATCAAAAATTCAGTTGTTTTTAAGAAGGCAGTGGTGGGTGTTGTGGCTCTGAAAGTGTTGATTTTTCGCCATATTTGGTGTAAAAACTCATGTCGTACGGAACGATTTGGTAGGGTACTTTACAACCACCGCCATGCACCAATCCGATAATAAACCATCATATTATCCATCATATCCACCATCAGCCTACCCCGTCACGCCTCCCCAGCAATCTCCACCCCACTTCAATTACCGTCGCCATCTAAATCAGTTCCCCCAGTGCTCAATCTCCGGGACGGATTGATGACTCCCAGATTCTCTACTTTGGAGGCCACCTCCATCAAACCGATAGAGCTCTGACCCTGATATGCTAGACTTAATCCTAGGGACCTGTGCGCTAGATTCTCTATTTCCATGTTCTCTCCAGGCACTGATCAAATCCATGGGACATTTCCTCAGGGCGAGACGAGACAGATGGTTGTTTGGTCGCCTAGTTGGAAGTAGTTGCTTCGCACGCCGCTCAAACATTCCCGGAGTTTGAGGACTTGTCCACACTTGTAGTGTGGCCGGTGGTGGAGTTGGGTGTGTTCTAGGAGTGGGTATCGGACGCGGAGGTAGGTGTCGGAGCTGGTTTTTCGCCATATTAGTATACCCTGTCTGAGAGCGGGCTCAGATAGGAGGGAACCGTTACCGGCTCAGACCTGTCCGGAAGGGCTAAGAGGTTGCGGATCATGACCTCCATCAAAACCCGCAGGTCATTTTTGTAATTGTATTCATATGTTGCAATCGTGGTGAAGAGGAGGTGGAGAGGTTTCCGGATTTATTAACGATTGCAAGCAAGTTTCACCTGCGGTACCCCTATATCTTTAGCCTCTGTCAAGCTATAGTTCCCATTAAGCTACGCGACTCTCTCTCCCAGTTAGGGAGAAGGATGATATTCTCACCAAAAGTCTTGAATGTAGAACGATGAGAACAAAAAGTTTTCACAACTTGATTCGTTAGAGGGGCCGGTGGGCCTACATGAGTTGAAGTAGGTGCATGGGCTGATAAACATGTACTGTAAGCTAGCAAAGTGTCAGTCCGAGCGCAGTGTTTGCCAACCCTTGAGGGGATATATGTATCATACCAAAATCCTGATTATCAGGTAACGATATGGGTCATTAGGATCCTCAGGATCCCCCCAACCAACCCAAAAACCATACGCTATCAATTCTTCATCAATCACTCCTATTGCAGAGTCAGTGGCGTTCGAAGCTCCTAGCTGCCAAATAGCTAACTGGAAATTCTACCCAAGTCCCTACGTCTCAAGAGCTGTATCCGAGACACCTCGTAAAGCAATTCTTCAAGTGACCGCCAGAGCCTTCCACCCTCATCCCTCCTCTTCTGAACCAGGCCTATTAACCTGATAAAATGGTCCTCTTCTAACATTCTCTCAAATATCTTCCGCGCTCCGCGGCCGTCATACAGCAGAACGAGCGCACCCGAGTGCAATTGAAGGGCCAAAACCCCGTGTACACCGTCGTCAGCCACACAATGCCCCCCACTGAAGGAAGGTCGAACTGAGGCTAAAAACGTGGGCGGGCCCAACCTCCGTTAAAGGGCCGACCATGCGCCGGCGGATATAACTTCTATATTCCGTAAACCATGGAGAGTCCAAGAGCTTGTAGACTCACTTCGCCAAATCGTACCAAGAAAACCAAGTGCCCGGCCGCAACCTCTGTGTCAAAACTTGAGGTCCTGAGTAAACAAAAAACTGGAGACCCGTAATGTTGGGAATTTCGGTAGAAAAAACGGAGGGAGGAAGTGGCTGTCGCAAGGAGGAGAATGTTCATGAGGGGGCATTGCACCCACGAACGAGGCAGGGATTGCTAGATAAGACATCAGAGCCCGGTCAATGAGCTTCTATCGCCAATTAGTAATGGGAACTGGCGTTATTGCCTAGCTCTGTTAAGGTCAGCAGCGATCACACAATGGAGAAACATGGTGTAGAGGAGGAGCACTTTTACCGCCCCAGAATTTCCGCGCGTTCTCCAGGGTGTGGGCGGCATCGAAATCAATTTTTCCGTCTTCCCTCCTCTCTATGCTGGAGGTGAGTGGCTCGAGATGGGTAACTCAGAACAATAAAGACTGTGTGAAAACAAGAAGAGGAGAGCGAGCGAGAGCTGGCCGGTGCTGTGGTGCCGAGTGTGCTCATAAGGCCGTAACTCAAGCGACTGATTGCATTGGTTCTGCTCTGATATGGCCCGCCCTCTCGTTACTTCAAATGACGTGCACAAGCATCACGAGAGGAGTCAGGGGAGTGGATTGAAGGGGCATCGGAAGGGACGATTTGATTTGCTATGCTGTGGAGAGTGTGGAGAGTTGGGTGACAGAATATCGGGTGGGGAAAGTAGTGGAGGGGGGGGGGGGGGGCGTGCCCGGGTGGTGGAATTCGGAGAATAGCTGTTCTCGGAGGAGCGTTTGAATGGGGATATGAAGTCAAGGAGTGAGCGTCACGACCTTAGAAGGGCCGGGGGGATGGAGAAAATGTTCAAATTCAAAGCCGTTTCGTGCTATGGGGGGTAACATGGATTTTCACCTTTCTTGTATGCTGGGCAACAGTAGGATGCTCTAATTTTGACGCAATCGTACGTCTCAGCTTCGCACTTATTTCGTGCCCAGGTCAAAACCTGATTATTCCATTCGGCTGTACCAGCGACGGGATGCCAGATGCAGGGCAAAGTTCACGTCTACGGTTTTGTAGCGCGGTTGGTTATCATACCAGCCCAAGACAAGGGTGGTCGCCGGTTCGAGCCCGGGCGAAATCAAAAATTTTCCCTTTGATCACAGTTCACTTCTTTTGTCCCCCTGGTGACTCCACGCTATTTTGCCCCTTCATCTGGTCTACTGTGAAGTCTACTCGTACAAGCACCAATAGCGATTAATGACATCATTCTGCCCTTGACATGCAGCCTCTTTAGCCAGCCAACTCCTAAACGTGATGCTCTTTGCGCCCCACCCCCACCATACCGGAAACTTCCTTCAACATTACACTGTCAATATCTGTACCCAACCTATTGAAAGACAGAGCACTTTCAAAAGAAAGAAGGAGTGCCAAACCATTGCCTAGGTCGATGTCGACACCCCTCTAGAAACACTCCCCCGGTATGACCTTCCCGCAGTGGCAGAGTTCATTCCCAGGGGTAAGTGCCAAAGCTAGTTTTTTCCTGTACCTCTCCCAAAGCCCCACCGCCGCTCCCACCACCAGAAGGTAACATGTCTTCTGGGGTTATACTGGAGTCTCCACCTCCGCCGGCATCCCGAGCTTCCGCAAACCAGGCACACGCCCTACCCAAACCTCCAAACTATTAACCTCCCGCAGCAGGAGGCCACCTTCGACGTCAGCTTCTGCACCAACCACCGCCTCCCTAAACCCTGGGGAAATTCCTGCACCCCTGCCTATTCACCCCGGGGTCGCGCATGCCTTCATATCACTAACGACGAAGAAGAAATTGCTGCCAGAACATAGACAAGCTTGAAGACTATGCAGGAGTTCCTCTGGAGACGCCCGTCGAAGCTTATAGCTTGTTCACAGAGCAGTCCTGCGTCGATTGTCACGCTGTGTCCCCCGTTGATAAAAGGAAGGAGTACATTCTCACCGCAAGTGTTCCCTAGCGTGGGGCTTGTGCTGGTTTGGTGTACCAACTATTGTATTCCTTGGGGAGAGCTTGCAGAGAGAGTTTCCGATGGGACTTGGAATTGCCAAGGAGGCAGACCTAGTAATTGTTGAGCAGAGTGTGTAGAGTGCTTATTTTTTTACGGCGCTTCTAGGACAGGTGAAGGAGGGCTGTTAAGGGTTTAATCTAAAATGCGTGGGTAGGGGGAGTGGGGGGCGGGCGAACGATGTGCTTTTGCTTGACGGGTGCGATGAGGGGGTCAAAAAGCTGATGCAGGAGCTGGAGTTGGTGGAGGAGTGGGAGGAGGTTTGGGGGTCGGTCGGAAGATGGAGTGGTGAGATGGCTGAGGCGGAGGCTGAGAGGAGCGAAGGTGCCGAACCGGCAAAAGGCACAGACGCGAAAGCTGGCAGCCTAATGGAAGACGTTGAGCGTGGCCTATCCGTCGTTGACGGCTCGAAGAAAAGGGTAATGGGGGACCTCTCCATCGAAGAGACACCAATGCCGGGAATGGTGGAGGCTGACCTTCCCGAGGGCAACAGCGAAGTCAGCCACGTCGACCAGAAGAATCTCAGGGGCTCCTCAGCTGACCAACCTGTTGGAAACCGTGAATGTTGCTCGGCATGTTTAGTAGGTTAGAGTCTTCATCGTTAGTCATTTGTTCTTTCGTTTTTGTTCATGTGTTCGTTTGTTTGTTGGCTCGCTCGCAGAGAGGTATCGGAGAAGCGCTTTCGGTACCTAGCTCTCAACTCGCCTAGTTAACGGCATGAGCTTCTTGCCAAAGTTACCAACAGCAAGCGGTTGGCAGAATATTTTCAGAAGCGGGAGCGAGACCAAGAGAAAAGAATGGAGAAGATTATAGAGAGACGGGCTAAATATCAAGTTGATGGAAAGGCACGGCTAGAGGTTCCGTGTGTCATACTGGAAATGTGAAATCCTGTTTGTAACAAACGACTGGGGCTCTGGTTTGTTGATAATGGTTGTCAATATTCGAGGTTTCAGGGGAGCTGTTTCTAGTATCACTGGTCCCGTCCTCTTGATTTTAAAAAGAACTATTTTCTAGGTGCTTTTGCTTTTGCAGCTGTGGAGGAGCTGAAAGACTCCCGGCATCAGCATTAATCCTTTCGTAGGCCAGATTACATAGATCTTCCTGTACATGCACTGTTGCCTTTCATTCGGGTTGCTATAACGATTTTGCGGCACTGAGTCGCAAGGATTATTTATTCGGAGTACACACCTAGTACCAATAAAAGAGTTCTTCCAGGGTTAGGAACTAATTTCCTCCCTACATGCCGACTACCAATAAACTAGCTCTTCCAGAGCTAGGAACAAAGTGATTCCCTACTCACCGTAGGGTACTAATAAGCCGTGACAATACCCTTCCTTCCTCATGCTGCCGCAATCCCGCCAATATGTCCTCCAGCATCTCAACCCGGTCACCCTCCAATCCGTGGAAGCTCATTCCCTATCTTGCCATTTCCTGAATCACGTACTCAAACTACTGCAAATCCTTTCTTTTGCCCTCAGTGTTCAAAACGAAGCAAGCCGTCCCCCCTGAGAGTAGTACGAAGACAGACTACAACTCATAGTCCCTCCGGTCCTGGGGAGAATTTTGCCCCAGGCTCTTGGCAAGCGGATGGGGAAAGACTATGGGTACCACAACTAGTTGATAAAATGTCTTAGGTTGTGGGGCCCTATGAGGCACCTTGGAAAGGCCTTACCCACAGATCTCCCCAGATCCCCATGGAGTCCCATGGAGCCCCATAGGTCCCTGCTGATCCCTGGGGATCCTAATAGATCCCTACTGTCCTCTGGTGAGAGCCTGTAGTCCTTTGCCGACACCTATAGTCTTTGTCAAGGACGGCAAAAACGGGTCTCAGCACGTCGGGCCTGTGGTCTTTGCCAAAGCCGGTGGTCCCCAATATTGTCCGTACTAGACGGATTATAAATTTGTAGTCCTGTCCCGTCCAATCCTCTTCGCAGTCCCCCCGCGAGGCCTCTGGGGCCCCCGGGCCATAGCGAACACTGCTTGCTCCGGTCCAGCCATGCAATCCCTCTCGCCAATGCGAGATCTAGCAAGGTTGCCATTGGAAGGCCGTTGGGGATGCCATACACCTGGAAATGGTGGCGGCGCACTCCCCCCACTCCGCTCTTGTCAAGGAAATCGATATGTACCGTAACATACAAGGATGATTTAAACTCCCACGCATAGCCGGGCGTACAGGTGAACCGTTCATCTTGCCGAGCGGCTTCTTCAAAGGCGTTCAAGGATTTGGGCGTAATTGCGAGGTCGGCATCTAAAGTCCGAATAGTAGAACCGTGCAGGAGCAATGCTGCACCACCGGGGACGACAAAATCCCCCTTATTCTCTTCCCCGAAATGGCATTATATGACCCTTGTGGCTTCTGGGGCCACTAATTTTTCCGGAACTAGGCTCGTTGCTGGTCCCTGGGCCCGGCGAGGAAAGATACTTCTGGCAGTCAGCATTGAAGGAAAAGATTTCTTTGGGGGTGAGAAGTGACAGAATAATCGGGTGGGGCGAGAAGTAGGTATTTTTGGCTCTGTTTGCCATGTATTGTTTCAGGCACACTGGGTGTGAAATCCTTCTTTTGCAGTGCTCCATGAGTTCGTCACGAATGTGTATTTTTCCTCCTTGATAATACAGGATGGAGAGGCATCACTGAAATATCAGGATGTGTCCGAAAGCAACTCAAGACCTCAATGATGGTAGCTGTTATCGGGCCTTGAGTGATAACTGTATTTGATAAAAACTCTCATGTTTGGTCAACAAAACCTGATTTCAAAAAGTTGGGATGCCAGATGATGTGTACCTAGGGGACTATATTATATTTTTAAAAAATAATGTGGGTTTAGCGAGGATCTCCGTTCATCAACTCCCCCCAAATCAGGATAAGCTGTGAGATGTGATGTTAAACAATATGAGATTGGGATCCCCCATTCCAGGTAATCTGCTATCCTACTTGTACCGAGCCCGTATATACAACTAGCCATCCCCGAAAAGGCGAGCCAAATAAAACATCCCCATTGGCGGACCCACCTCGCAGCCCTAAAATCTCCGGATTCGGGGTCATAAGCTCCTGAGAAGGGCTAGGATTTTTTCCATACATGGTATAAGATCAGTGCACTGGATGTGTTGGATATCAGCTGGCATTCGGAACTATTTTAACCTCTCAGACTAAACCTATCGTGGGCTGACAGGTGATAATCTGATAGTGGATAGCACGAGTTTTAAGGTAATTCTTTTAAATTTTCATCCAACCTGAAGCCCCTCGAAATCGGGGACAGTAAGATGCATTTCTTCTATAATAATATACGGTTATTTCATAGGATATTATGGAGGGTCCGCGCTGCAACCAGACGCACCCTAAATAGTGAGAGTACGAGTATATAGTCAGATCATAGAGAGGTTTGTGTTACAACAGACAGCTGAAAAGTGTTTCTCATTTTCAGCAGTCTCAAATACCTGATTCCACACGGTCAAAATGAGACGTTTCCAGTTGCAACCGTCACCGAAAAACTCTAGACGGTCTCTACTCAAGGTAAAGGCCATATCCAGACTCTCTGCCTGAGTACAGCACAGTACGACTGTCAAGCCGCCTCCATCCGCTAGACGATGGTCTCTAGGTAAACGGACCCTTAGTAAATTGTGCCATAAAATCTATATATAGTGATGATCAACTGGTACGACGCTCTGCCTGAGCCTGCGTTTGCATACTATCACACCTGGCCGCTGGTTTTTCTAAGAAGATAACTCACCTGTGACCCCCTCCCCTTCCCTAGTGCTTTTTATCCCCCCACCACAACCCGCCATTCATTTATGAAACTATGCACAAATCCAAACTCCAAATTCGCATAGGGTACCATACAATATGAGACAGTGCACCAACTAACCTTAAACTTAAATCGCCACGTGCCGTTCACTAGACAGGTGCAAAGAAAACAAACACTTTATCTCACTACGGAGACAGAAGACGGGGAGGGTTTACACCCGGTTTAGAGCCTGGAAAAAGGAAAAAAATCGTGTACAATATGTTTTGAAAACTCAAAACCCCCGGAGTTGTGGATCGGGATATCATGGATCTGGTATTGTCCACCTCCCTCATGCCTTCTTGTGCTGTGTATGCCCCCCCTCGCCGTCGTCAATCGGATAAGATGGAGGAGTTTGGACACAGATATCCGCAGAGTAGGCCTAAATATTCCCTAGTGGTGGAAGTGCTTGCGTATATATTTCGATTCGTGGCCTGCCGCTGTTAGACAACCATCTTCTCTCCATCCTTTCTCATTAATTACATTATCCTTTCACAATCATCTCAGTATCATCGCATGCTCATCGCTCCATCACTTCCGCATCCTGTTCGGATACTTCGTTTTTCGGTCCTTATTCTCAGTTAGACGTCAGACTGTCCCCAATTCTCCTCTTCACGCTCCGGGTATCCCCCCCAGCCCGGCCCCACGGCTGATCCGGGAGTCATTGGTCTTTCGTGTTTCCCTGTTGGCTGAGCTTGCTGAATCTCATCTCGCCCCACCGTGGACCATCAGCTCGTGCCTAATTGAACCATCCCTACACTACTTTGTCATCAATTCCTATCCTATTTTGCACCAGTTGCACTCCTTTCTCCGGTTTCTCCCTATTCACTCTCCCTTCCAGAGCGATACTACATTAATTCCCTCCAGCTTTGCTTTCCTCTACACAGTACCAAGTTCTTAATAACTGCATTGAAAGGGGCCTTGGTATCCTTTTTATGATTTGTTTACCAAGTCATTATTCTGCATCGTTTTACTCGAGTAGCTATGTGGCAAAGTGTGTTCCACCTTGGGTCCAATGAGCGACCGGCTATTTCTGTTGCCCTCAGCGGTGGTGGTAGCTCCTTTAGGTCGTCCGAGTTGGGGTATCATAACTATTCTGAGGCAAGCCGCAATCATACCGGTATACATGGGTTACCGGGCAAACGTGCCGTACCGAAAAAGACCACATCTGGCAGAACTATAAAACACCCGGCTGCCCCCCGCCCTATGAAACCCATCTCGCTTCGGCCAACTTCCTTGTCCACGGATACCCCTCTTCCACTTCCTGCTTTCCAATCAAATTCAGACACCGATATGGAACCCAGGCCAATTTTCCAAATCAAGGCTCTCCAGCGAAAACAGATTCTAGATATCCGGGAAAATTATGAAGGAGACCTGTGTTGTCAAGACGTTTCCGAACAAGACGTGCACAATTGGAAGCTCCAGAATCCGGACCTCTTGGAAGCCAAGGATATCCGCTTTGAGTACAATTTTTTAACCGAGCGCTTTATTATAAAATGTATGCCTACCGCTACTCATGACTCCCTCCAAGCATTTTTTATGGAAAACGTCTTCGGAGCCCTTGTTGAAAAAGTTGGATTTTCACAAGCCAAGGGCCTGGTAAATATTAATTCGGGGACAAGTAAGTAAACAAATGAATCCTCTCATTATTTTGTCTAACGTTCACCAGCCTTTGGAGGTTTCAAAGGAGACTGGACAGGATCATCCGAGAAACAGCCAGACGCGTATGTCAAATTGAGTGCATCAAAGTTTCCCTCAGTGGTCTGTGAAGCTGGGTGGAGTGAGACACTGGAGCACTTGATGGCCGATGCACGCCTCTGGCTTTTACATACTGGAGGTATCACGAGAATAGTTATCGTCGTCTGCATTACGGAAAGTAATACTCAGAACCCTGTGGACATACATGAGACGATATCGGAAGACGTGTCCCGGATGGGCAAAACCTTTACGGAGGAGCAAGCACTGATACAGAGTATCGCGGCTGGGACAGACCTCAACAGTTTGGCAGAAAGATTAACAAACCTTAATACGCATGCCAAACTAACGAAGCCTCTAGTTAGTGACTTAAAGGTAACCATACACATGTATCAGGCATGCGAAAACCAAGGGGATATTATGGAAACGTTTTCCGCAACAGTCATACCAGCACCACCCGTTGAGAGTGAAGCACCAAAGGAGTTTAAAATAACCTTCATGGAAATTTTCGGAGACAGCGCCCCCCCAGGTGTGGATCCAACCGAGAGCATCATTTTCAGTTTGGCAGAACTCCGGGAATTTGTGACCAGGTCACTTCAGGACACGGAGTGGTTAAGAGCCACTCGTCGTGCGAAGAAATTGTTAAAGGAAGCGGGAGAATGGGAGGAGACAGACACGTTTGCACAGCACAAACGTCGCAGACATGGTGGAGGAAGTTTGTCAAAGGAGGCAGGGGGGTTGGAGGAGACGGGTGCATCCGCGCAGCACGAACGTCACAGTCATCGGGGAGGAAGTATTTCCAACAAAACAGGAGGATGGGGAGAGACGGATACGGTTGCGCAGCACAAACGTCGCAGATATGGTAGAAGGGGTGGATTAAAATAACCCGAGTTCGTTGCATGAGCCCTGAAGTGGATACTAATGACTTATCGACCCTGTACACTAAGAGAGAGCGGGAAGGTATGGCAAACACTTTAGTTCTCTCAGAATTCTCCATCAATAACTAATGGCAAAGACAGGTGTACTAAGGGGTGTTAGCAAAAAAAATCAACCTAAACCCATGCGATACGATGCCTGCGAGAAGAATCCGGACACATCTAGAGAATACCAGTAGGGCTGGACGGCTCAAGAACCTGTAGCATGATGGGTCGGTGGGGAAAAGAGAGTGCACGGAGGGGTATAATTCAAGGATGGAATTTTGCAAGGCTGGGACAAACTTATCACCTTTTTCTCAGTTGTACTCCAAGCTTTTACCTCTCGGTTCTCTTTATCTTGGTCTCCAACTCCGCATTATCATGATGTATATTACTTGATGCAACATAACTTTGCAAGCTGTCTCCCTTGTGCCATGGGGTCGAGCTTTCCAGACAGTTATATTTCAGTTTCCTCTAACTCCTATTTTGCCACTTCTAGTTTCCATTTTTGCCAATCCCTCCGAGTGTACTCGTGCCTCCTCGCCAAGAGTTGGCACCCGTTTCGGAATAGCTGCCACTGACCTGTAAGCGGTATAGCCTTCAATTCACCACCCCTCCCTTGCCTAGTTTCCCAATAATCAACAGACTATAAATACAGAAAACAAAGTAGCAATCATTTACACAAACAGAATCATGCATTAAATCTATTATCTCCTCCACATGCTTGAACCTGTAGCAAATTTGTGTGAAAATTCATACAGAAACGATCAATCAGTTCCTGGGGCATACACTCCCACTCAATTACCAAGTAGTTACACCATACTACATTTGGGTTTATGCTCACTATGCCGAAACAGGTGCCAACTCTTGGCGAGGAGGCACGAGTAAATAAAGCATAGTCAAAGCATCCTGACTCTTCCATAGACCACCACACCTATCTCTGTCTCTCCGCACATTTCTCCATCTCTCCACACACCCTGCCAATCCCTGAATCTGTGAGCCATCCGGTCATAAACTTCGGACTGCCGTTTGGGTAAAAACTCAACCCTTCAGGAGGTTTCTGATCGGGCTTTCCACTGTAGAAAGCAGTAAGCAGTCGATCTTCTTCCTCCACCACGGTCAACTGTCCAGTCATGGTAGCCGAAAGGAGCTTGGTAGCTAGTTCGTGTTAGTTATTGACAAGTAAAGGAGGAATTGCTATCCTAATAGGACCGTGAACCGGGCTTTGGGCATGAGTGTTTGTCACGAGAGAAAGATACAAGCTTTGGCCATCCACATCTATAAGCTCACATATCAGTGAATACTTATGGCGAAATAGCTAGAGCTTACAGCCATCTTCTCAGAACCCTTACCCGCCCCCCCCTGCGTAATCGCCTTCCACGCTCACTCGTTCACAGCGTTTTGCATCGGAGCGTTTGCGCGCATATCCTCGGCCCTTAGATCCCTGTCCACACGCTTCATTGCTCCGAAAAACATCTCCTCCGAGAAGTATATACAATTTCCACTCCTCGGCTCTTGAGACTGTGAATCAGGTTCTGAATTCGACCCCTCCATATTTGCCCGCTGGACTGTAGAGACCTCCCGGCCAACCCAGAGCTCTAAGTTAGAGGGTTTGAGGTGTTCAGCTGGTCCATTTTCGACAGTTCGCAGGATGTGAGGGTTTCGCTGAGGCCAGCATTGTTGAAGGAGTATCATAGAATGAGGTACCGTACATGGGTCGGGTATCAGGGGCGTTGGGGTTGAGGTCTTATGAGCTGGGCATTTTGGCGGGGTTTGAAGGAAGAGTGAGGTAATGAAAAGACAATCTCTCCTCTCGGATGAGAAGCGAGGTTTCTCCCGATAACAAGGGCCCATGTGGAAGGGTTTGCGGGTTTGAGACTTGCCCGCTTATCATAGTGTCGCTGGTGAGCTATCACCGCCCCAGGAATGTTGTTTGACTTCCCGATTGAAAAGACCATCAACTTCTCCCCTGAGTTGTAATTTTTATCTCTTCTCTTCTATCAAAACTTCACGAGAATAAATTATGGCCGATGAGAAGGTCTACTCTGCGAGCGCTACCACCCGCGTCAACATTGCTGTCGTCAAGTGTATTTTTACCCCTCTATCACCCGACTCAGCTCCACCCGACCCCCATCGGATGTTCCCCCCCCATCCCTTCCTGCCACAACCCGGGAATCGAATGATCCCCTATCTAAAATATTATTAAATAGGTACTGGGGTAAGCGTGACACGAGGCTCAATCTCCCTACCAGCCCCTCTCTCCCGCAAGCCGAGCTAAAAACCCACACCACAGCGGTCTGCAGCAGAGCCTCTACCCAGAACGCCTTCTGACTAAGTTTTTAGGCTCACGACGTCTCAGGAGCCCGGCAAACTGCCTGTTTCGGCGAACTCAAAATTTTGAGACAGGACCTCGAGGACGCCAACCTCACTCTGTCTCAGTCGCGAGCGTACTGTATGAGCTGCCTGAGTCACCGACTCAGTTGTCCAAGGTCGCAAGATAGGGGCCCAGGTGGGCCGGGAGATCGCGGTTCGGTGGATATGTTGCACAGGAGGTGGGACTGACGGTGGATTGGAGCGATTCGTAGGGGGTGGAAGTGGCACTAGCATTCCACTGGCTGGACTTGACAGCCGTTACTCCTGCCGCGCCTGCTGAGAAGGAAGTGGTTTCTGCTACGGCTAGTATGCATGCTACTGTGAATACCTCTGCACTCTTCACCCACCATGTTCGGGACATTGTTCCCTTGAGATTAAGACTACGAAGGCCGATATTAGGAATAGGATCTTTGAACAGTTTGCTGCTCACACCATGGCGGATTCGAAACAGCTCCATGCGGTTTGTCTGGATACCACACATCCGGTATTCTAGACGAATGGCGTCTCCAGGGTTGCTCTTCCTGATGTCAAAGCATTGAATACGCTCGAAGGTAGGGCTCCTAGAGCATGGGATTTCGACCCAGGCCCAAATGAGGTCATTTCTGATCAAGCTAAAGATCAAGAGAAAGTCCATGGTCTCTTGGGAGTGTTCCTTGCACCAGAGGTTACAGAGTGGGCTGGAAAGTACGCAATGGTTCCGCCGGAGGGATACTATACTGAGCCCCCCGAGTCATTGAATAATGGTGTTAGTAGGGCTATCTCACCTAGGGCTAGAGAGGCCCAGCGGGGCTAATGATACACTAATCAGAAGTGATAGGTAGTCGAGGAAGGATAGAGGGGTTTTTTGTCCTGGTAAACATATTTTGTTAGTTGTGGTAATGGGGAGGAAGGGTGTAGGTCCATTTTGAGGGTATTAGTTAGTCGACCAAAGATTAGATCTCACCCAGCGAAATATATGTACCCCAATGTGGTCACCCTTATGAATGAAGAAACAAAAACAGACACCATATTGTCGGACAGGCTAGCAGACTCGTGGTGGTCGGCGCAGGTACAGTACTCGTTGACTCCAGGGGTATGATAGTATCCAGAGCTAAAGCTAGGAATTTGTGTGGAGGAAAATAGGTTACTTAAGGAGGTCAAGGGCAGTAGAGGGCGATCATCATCCACCATGGTCTAAGAATCAGCCGAATATTATTAAAGGTCACAAAAACATCAAAGGTGAGTAAAGGACATTCAGACTTTCATCTCTCGCCCTCCCCTGCCCTTTTCCTCGAGTACCATTTTGCTTCGTAGTACCATTCTTCAAACTTGGGAAACGTGACCTAACGCAGCCGAAGCCCAGGTTGGAGAAACCCTCCCATATAACTAGTAGCAAGGACGAGGGGCCAAGTTTTCAACCTTGCCACGACCTAGCCGAAGGGCCTCTTCCCCGGATGGCCCATATCACGGTATATCACCTCCGGCAAGAATCATACAAGGTAAGCCAGACCACCAGCTGCTTTAGAATAGCTACCCTGGGGTTGGCGATTGTTTGCTCTTCATGTGAAAGTAAGTCGCAGTACAAGCCTGCAATGACAATATTTTCCTTCCCTGCGGCATCGCACAAGCTGTCGATCACTAATGAACTGGTTTTTCGGGCTGTCAGCGGTATTCGCTTCTTCAAAAGAATCCTGCGACTTACTTCGGGTATGTCTTGCCTACTCCGGGATCCCTGGAGCAAACTAAGACCCCCCTACCACCTACACGCTCCACTCTCTCGGTTCCCTCGTTTCCAAGTGCCATTCCCCAACACCATCGAACCGGCCGGTGCGAACAACCTGGAGTCGATGGTTTAGCTCCAATGGAGAGATCCAACGCGAAATCCGCACATTCCTGTCGGACTTACCGAAGGTTTTGTTGAAATTACCGATTATGTTATTGTAGTAAGTGTTACCGCCGCCGAAGCTGACCTATTGCATAAGTGAAGTTTGGGCGATGACGTCCTATCCAAGGTCGCAGTTGAAGGTGGAAACGGTGTAGCGGTCCGTAGAGATATCAGGGAGTTTATAAAAATTCGGTGAGCAGAGATGAAGACCGCGGGGTGATGAGGCCGTTGTGGCACAATCACTATCCAATCGTTTCCCTCCCGCCAAAGTGAATGACCAATAGGAAATACTCCTCACAAGTGTAGCCCCCCCACCCGTCTTAGGTAGTGCCGGTGAGAAATCCGTCTATTCTCTCCGTGGGGGTGACAGGTAGGAGTGCAGGCTAAAGCGCTGTGGGCAAAGGCCCCAATGTGATTCGCTTTCCCCTCCCCCAACTCCGACTGCAAAATACGGCACTCCTTGATAATAGGTATTATTTCACAAAACCCCCTTTGAACTATTGTGGCAAACCTATGGAACTATAATACCACAAAAATCCTTTAAATCCACCATCGGGGATCGGGCTCGGCAATTGCACAATTGGATAAGTGAAATTAAGCCAAGAGATTGAGTGACTGGCCATGATGCCGAGATTGCCAGGCTTTAACGTCCACAATTTAGTCAGCTATGTCAACTCCAAGTACATGTAATGAAAAGATCAATCCTCAAGATCAGTAGATACAACTCAATTCCCTGGTATTCTTCCACATCCAGAGCACTTCTGTTCTCAGGTGACCCTAAATCCGGTCTCCAATTTCCAATTTCCAAGACCATAAAACCCTTCACATCCAACTCATGATCTGAACTTCCGTCGATAGGAAGTGACAGGCTGACCTTACTAAAGGAACGTCGAATAACCTCTTGCTTCTCATTGTGAAATTCGTAAAATGCCTGGCTAACACAATGTGTTGCCATTATTCGACGATCTCGGATTGTCCACTTCTCAAAATCTGCCATGGACTCGAGTTCGAAGATGTGCTTGTTTGTAAGATACCACAATCGATCCTTTAGTAGCTTTTTGACAGAGACATCTAAGGGTTGGACAAGGCTGGTACATCTAGCGGGGATGAAGGACGGGGTAATATTGTATTTCGAGAGAAGGTCAAGGATGGCAGGTGTTTTGTGAGAGCCCATTAGATCCATAGTAAAAAGAGTGGGTTGGCCGCCAAGGACGGGGAGGAGGTTGTTTGTAATATATCGCTCAAATAAACCCTCGTTCATATATGCTGTATGTAGGATTATACTCAACTAGTACTCGAGAATCATACTGCAGCCTCTCATTGCCACGTCTCCGGCCGGTACCATGAAAGATTATCATGGGTAGTATTCGAGGAACACCACCCGCAAATATGCAAAGTACTAAACTAGCTTGCCTCTTTCTCCAGCCGGACTTTGATTCCTTCGCCCAAACAGTCTTCTCACCCATGATATTATAAGTCTTTTCATCTAAAAACTCAAAGGGTATAGGAGGAGTTTCATCAAGGTTACAGATATGCGAGAGCTCATATCGTCCCACCAGATTGCTCCACAGAAACCTCCCAAAAACACCCCACGTGAGGTCGTGAGTTTCGACGATGAAACCAAAGCCAATTGACAATATGGATTCGGTAGTCCTTCCAGTAACCACTACGCTGTTTTCGTGATACTTCGTAGACTTATTTGATGGCGACTGAGGAATCCTTGAAACCACCGATTACTGAATGAAAATACAGTCAAAATCACATTGGGATAAATCGATCGAAAGGGAAACTTGGATTGGATTCGAAACCATTCCCCCTTTGGCTATCCTTCCTGCTTTCCTTCTGTCTATAGACTCACCATGTAATTTTTTTTTCGAGTTTTGGCCATAGCACCCGTTGACTGTATCCCAATTCCTCCTCTTGTTTCTTCACCGGTGAGTTCTTTCCTACTGCTTCAATTTTTTTCTTACTCCTAACCCAGTCTGATATCGTTCTTCGTGGAATTAGGTACACTTTCGATGCTTCCTGCTGTGTTGATCGTTGATATCCTCGGTCAGCGGGGAGTGGTATTTCGTGATGCTCAAGAAAGGCGAGTACGCGTAGCTTCTGATTTGGCTATAGGTTCTCTCTAAATATCGGATTGGCTTTGGAGTGGATTCGCGTGCTTCGATTGTTTTTGCTTTCGGCCCTCGGCGGCTTCTGGGATTTCAAATCGGTGGCATCTTGACTATTTCCACTGATTTGAATTTCTATTCTCTCTTATTTTCCAGTACCTTATAGTACTCTCTCCTCATACCTCTCCGCTCCCTCAGTCCTCTCTGCATTCCGTCATTATTTACATTGTTTTATCTTCTATTACGTTCATTTCTGGCTTCTAACTTATTTCACAGGTTTCTTTATGACTTAATACTGGGCCGGGTTTCGGGTGTGCCCTATGACTACCACTATTATGAAAAGAATTTTAAAGGATCTCTCATCTCTGACATGCTTTCCAGAATACGAGTTCTGTTTTGGTTCGATACTGTCTGTGCGGCTTCTTTTAATTTTAGCATCACAACTAGTCACTCAATCTCTTAGCTTAATTTCACTTATCCAATTGCGCAATTGCTGAGCCCGATCCCCGATGGTGGATTTAAAGGATTTTTGCGGTACAATCTTTAGAATCGATCTCTAAAACTATTGCCGTCGGATCACCCGGTGATCACTCACAGGGCAGCCTCATGAAAGGAATGAAACATTCTGGGGGGATCTCAGGACCGAGATCAATTGAGTTCCCAGTGAAGCTAGAGTTGCCAATCTTGTCGCTATCGATTTGGATTAGAGCGTATCCCCCGTGAGAATCCTTTGCCAACTAGTGATTTCGATAAGGGTTGAGAAGCGGACAGAACTGAGGACCAGCGTTCTCAGCGGTCCGGGGGCCCCAGAGGGCCTGGAGGACGGACCGCCAAGAGCCCTGGACTAGACGGGCAGCATAAGGTACCCAGTCCTCGTCCTTCATATCCAAGGACGGGTGTTTCAGGCGGGACAACCCGAGAAACTATTAGCCAGGATACTAGCAGGGTGGCTGGTGGATCACAGGGAACCACAGGACTTAGCATATGGAGGGGTGAATCCATATGTTAGCCTGATGCAAGATACCCTTAAAGCACTCAAATTATATTCCATTGGACTTCGTGCCTCTTCTGTTGTCGGGCTTCTCTTTTTTTTGTTGTCTCTATATTCACGTATGTTATGCTATTCATATACTCCCGCTCTATACCCCACCCCCACCCATCCTTTCCCTGCACTAACATGACCGTCGAATTATTTTCATGCCGATTTAAGTTACTCTTTATTTGCCATGTCCGCACACCCCACCCATCTGAGTATTGCCACAGTTTCCCCACCATCAGCCGATTGTGATCTTCGTTCCCTCCCCATTCTCTTTTTAAGATTATTCTGTCCTATATTTTACATTTCGCGAACATGATTGATATTTTATAGCGCCACTATTATCTCCAGAACCTAATTTCCGGCTCTATTATCTCATCATTATATTCTATGCTAGCCAGAAAATAAAAATAAAAACTGAGACATTAACGAGGATATAGTGGGGGACTGTAGGGCCCGACGTCCACCATAACCAATTGCCGGGCAGGTTGCCTAGAGGACGGACGGACGGCCCAACTGAGAGCACTGCTGAGGATACTGTTCTGATATTACTCCAGTGCTTGAGCGAGTAGCCATAGTGGTTCTGGAAGGCCGCAATTGCGTGGTTAGTGGTACTACTTGCAGAGTAGACCTTCTTATCGGCCATAATTTATTCTCGTGAAATTTTGATAAAAGAGAGGAAGAAAGAAAAATACCAATACAGGGGGGAAAATTGACGGTTTTTTCAATAGTAAGGTGAAATAACATTCCTGGGGCCATGATAGCTTACCAGCAAGGGCATACCAAGGGGGTAAGTCTCAAACCCTCAAACCCTTCCCCATCAGGACTTGCTGTCGGGAAAAGCCTCGCCTCTCACCCGAGAGGAAACCTTTTTGTTTGAATCCCTGACGCTTCCCACGAACCCTACCAAAAATGGCCAGCTCAGAAAGTCCCAGCCATACCGCCGCCGCTACTAGAGGAGATGCATGTCCCCCACCTCACTCAGCTCCCTCAGCATCGCTGTCCTCGGCGAGACCCGCAACATCCTCCGACTCGTCGTAAATCAATCAGCCGCTCCCAGCTGGACATCTCAACCCCTCTAATTTGGAGCTCCGTGGTGACTGGGAGTTTGTCGACAATCCCACTGGCAAACATGGAGCTGGAGGGGTTGTCAAGATGGCCTTGAAATCCGGGAATTAATTGCTGTGGGGTTGCTTAGGTTTTTCGTTGCGCTTAGCGAATCTTGTGCTTCGCGCACCCAATTTAAGGGAGTAATGTAGGAGCTAGGGCAATCACCGCGCAAGGTTGCCGTAGCGAGGCTTGGCATGCCTTAACATCAAATTTCTGCACAAAGCAACCAAATTATGATACCCGCGAACATTTGTCAAACCTCGTTGAACCCTGGCGCGGTCTAATAGTTTTAGGGATTAGTCCTGAGTGCCGCTGGTGCAGTAGTTGCGGGGAATAGTTTGGGTGGGTTGTGTATCATAGCTCTGTGATTGGAGCGAAAGACGAATATCATCAGGTGGTCGATTTCCCACCGCACTTTGGCGGCCTGCGCTCCTAACTTACTCGCTGCTGGGGCCTAGAGGGAAGGAGAGATATATTTCTTGCCGGCGCTGCATTAGACCTGGGTGGGGGGCTCGGTTCATGACACCTATTTCCTATAGTATTGATCTTGCACCTTGGCCGAAGAAATGACTGGATGATGAATGAGAAGGTTAGTCGACAACCAGAATTCCTAGCTAAAAGAAAAGAAGGGTCCTTAGCGCAACCTCATAGATCTTATCAGATAAGCTCCGAGTGCCTGGACGGTACTGTACTCGCTACCGTAAACTCACCAGGTTAAAAGAAATCCACCCCGTGGGGCACTTCAATGACTGGTCCTCTAAAATTTCTTGCACATCAAGTACAGGAATACCCGGCTGGAAGGGGCACTTCCGGCATATAATTTCAGGAATCTTGTTTTGCTAGGAGGCAACGCAACTCATCTTGCTAAATGATAATAAATTACTACTAGCTTCACATCAAAGCGGCCATCTACTACTCGAATAACCTTAATGCTTT
Source organism: Tuber aestivum (assembly GCA_900010015.1). Classification (NCBI taxonomy): domain Eukaryota; kingdom Fungi; phylum Ascomycota; class Pezizomycetes; order Pezizales; family Tuberaceae; genus Tuber; species Tuber aestivum. The sequence continues at coordinate 147,090 of LN891166.1, forward strand.
TCCGTCTTGTGCTCTGTTCCCTGCGATATTTGCCTGATTGTCACTCCCATAGGTATAGAGTCCAAGCGGTAAGTCTGCTCGCCGGTTGGCGATATATCTCCGGTGTCATACATGAAGGCACTGGACGAACAGGGAGTTTTTTGGGATTGCGTGGGGCTCGTAGAAAGGGTGTTAATTGGACAGTAGGGAAACTCCCTAAGGGAGCGTAACCGCACTACCGGTAAGTCTCTCGATGAGAGGCGGAAAGTGTGGAGACCCCCCCAACTTGGCTCCCCAGTTACGCATGAGGGAAATGCCATGTAAGCATGACATGAATTGAAATAGGCCCATGGTAGAAGCAGATGGTGAAAACACCTTAGTTAACGGCTGGGCTTTAGGTCGCTCTTGGTAAGCGACAGAAATACTCGGATGATATGCTATATTCTTCTCTATATACTAGTATTTACACAACCTTCACTTCTACAATTCAGAGAGCGTAATGAGGGAAGGGAAAAAAGGGATGGTAGAAAATAAAATGAACAAAAAACGCGCAAAGAGGATTTACAGCTAGAAAACACCCGAAGTAAGTGTAGTGCTGGAAGTACCAAACTACATCGGCTATAAATACAATAGAGATAGGTGTCAACCAACAGCAAACGCTAGATTGTAAAAGGAAACTTTCGGTGAGAGAATTACTATGATACGGAGGAAATAGAAAGACGGTAGCTAGCACAAGGTGGGGCATTAGACTGTAAGGGTGGATGGTAGATGTTAATGTGGATAACAGCGGATGGCTGGTCACGCAGCAGTAAAAGACTAAATGAATATGTGGAGAACTGTGGCGGTAGAGGAATAAGAATGAGAGGTAGGGTAAAACACAACTTCATTTCGCATTCCAAACTAACAGTAAAGACAGCTGTATAAGTAAAACATAAACAATGAATCCTGATCCTTCCATCGATCACCACACCCTTCAGTATCTCTCCATGCATCTGCTCTTTCCTCCATATGCTTCCATGATAACAAAGGAAAGACACGTCTAACGAAACTCTCCCATCAATCTCTGAACCCCCACACTAATCCATGAAACATCTAAACTTGCTGCCACACTACCGAACCTTCCACAATCAATACCAATCCAGCCACATCCATATAGAACCTTCAACAGTAGCAGCGGTGACGGACATGTTAATGGTCCTGGTGGGGTCATTGCAGAGATGGCGCTGCGGTATCCACACTCGAAGGGGATAAGAGGGGTGGTAGATTCTCAACCTTAAGCGACGCTGGGGGTGGCGGATATTGGGTGCTGTAGGAGCACTATCACTCGCGAATGGCCATTGTTGGTAGCCCACCAGAGCGGAGTCCAGCCTAAATTGTCCAGAATGTCGGGGTTGACATTGCTCCTTCCGAGTAGTATTTTCACCACTCCCTCGTGCCCGTTCCGAGCAGCACAACAGAGCGGTGTTCGGCCGTCGGTATCCGGTTTGTTAGAGTCGACGTCTTCCCGTCCGAGTAGTATTTTCACCACTCCCTCGTGCCCATTCCAAGCAGCCCACGAGAGAGGTGTACTTTCGCCGCTATCTGGTTTGTCGGCATCAATGTCACCGCGTCCGAGTAGTATTTTCACAACTCCCTCGTGCCCATTCTGAGCAGCCCACGAGAGCGGTGTTTGGCCGTCGGTATCCGGTTTGTTAGAGTCGACGTCTTCCCGTTCGAGTAGCATTTTCACCACTCCCTCGTGCCCATTCAGAGCAGCACAGCAGAGTGGTGTTCTTCCATCTTTATCTGGCTGATTGGGGTCGGCACCTTCCCGGTCGAGTAATATTTTCACCGCCCCCTCGTGTCCATTCCGAGTAGCCCATATGAGAGGTGAATTACCCACGCAGTCTGCTTGGTTGATATCACAACCTTCCACTTCTACCATACTAGCTACAATTTCAGCAATCCCGAAGTTGCACGCACAGCGCAGACCACTAAACCGCGAAAGTTTACCAGAACCAACCAAGCGCAAGTACGGGTAATGTGGTTCCAGGAGGATCTTAGCGGATATGTGGTTATCATACCCGTCGAATAGTTGTAGGGCAAGCAATTTCGCGCAATCTGAAAGTTCCCTTTTCGCGTGGACCCCCCAATAAAGAGATGAATATTCGAGAAAAGGTGTGTCACGGGGAGCGGGAGAGGAACTGGCCGAAAGGGCCTCGACCTGCTGCGAATTCAGATAACTTAAGCAGGTTTCCGCCATTTTCGAGTGAGCGGTACCGAAAAGCTGTGGATGAGCCCGGAGGTACTCTTGGAGGGTGAAATGGATGAGCCGGACCATGGAAGCCTCCTTGTCTACGAGAATAAGTCCTTGGCAACAGGCTAGCAATGTCTCTATCGCAGGTACATTGTTGCTGTTGAGACTCGGGGACCCGACTTCGACCGATAGAGCATGACACAGCTCATCCACCCTCAAGGGCCGCTCCGAGTGAGATATCCACATTAAAGCGGCCATGCCGAGCCTCGCTTTCTCCCCACCCTGTCCCTTGATCCGACCCAGAGTTGCCCCATAAGCGTTCCCTAATCCCAAGCCATCGGCCATTGAGCTGAGCCTTTGACGCCTCCGATGGATTGTGGTTTCTTGAAGGATCGCATCTATATTCAGCGAGACTAACAGGAATCTAAAAACACTTCTGTCAGACTCGGATAATGTGAAGTAGCCTCCCCGGTGCCCTTGCCATTACCTACATTTCAGAAATGTCTTCAGGAATTTTCTCCAGGATGTCTGCCTCCAAACTACTATCCATCGCCTCAGGGGTTGTGTCCTCGTCCAACCTAGTGCGAAGATATCTAATAATATCATCTCTTTTCGGACTTACGGATGTACTCGTTACTCTTCCAGAAAGACGCCTCCCGATCTCGGGTCGAATGTGGGGTCTCCCGGTAACGAATATTCGGGTCCCCGGAGACTTTTGGAGGATCTGGTTGAGAGAATCAAGAATCTTGACTCGATATCCAGCCACACACTCATCCAGCGCATCGATACAGATGAATGTGCGCGTTTTAGAAGATGTATTCTGCAGCATCTTCACAATGTCGGAAAGTTGAGGCACCCGTCCACCAATGGCCTTTCTCTGGTCTTCATAGGCCCGCATCACCTCCCCCGGCACCTCTCCCAGTCCGCCCACAACCTGCTTCAGCAAGGCGCCCAACACACTCGTCGGTACCTGCCCCTTTCGGGCCGCGAAGTCGAAGTAAAAACACGCAACCACAGCATTTTGTCCTTTGGCCTGATCACACAAGTGGTCTATCACCAATGAGCTAGCAAGCCGCGATGTTAGTTCTTCTCATCCTTCTTCCATTCCCCGATACATTGCTCCTGTTACCTAATAAAAGTCTTGCCAACGCCAGGATCTCCGTGGCAAAACAATACTGCGTTATCGGATTCACCCCCCCCACTTCCGGCATACCAGTTTCTGAATTCCTCTGTTTGTAGGAGCCATTCCCCCACATTTTCGACTCTGTTGCATTGAACATCCTGGTGTCGTAACTTAGGCTCAAGCGGCGATAACCAGGTCAAGATCCGAGACCGGTCATCGGTAACGGTATAGTTGTTCGATACGTTGACGGTGTTCAAAGAGTTGGTATTATTGCTAAAGGATTGAGACATTGCTGCTTAGGATACCGATACCGCAGACGATGAGTGATGGAGCCGGTCGACTATGGGAACTGGGCTTCCTCGGGGCTGAAGAAAAGCGGGGCCTTGTGGAACCTCGTGGGGCGCCAGGATCGTCTAATAAATTTTCCCCATATCTTCGCCAAGGCCCTGGTCCTCCCTCCCGTAGCAGTACGGTACCACCGCACCGGGATCAGGAAATGCTACACCTCTTTAAGTGTTATCCTGCAGGGCAGCACAAATACTACTGCGCGATAAACGAAGACCCCCATACCCAGTGGCAGAGTCAGCTAGCCTGGCACAAATATATTCAAGAGCATCAAACTTTCCAAATGAACCAAAGGAGGGGCCGGTGGCTCACCCCACATATATCATCGTGGCATGGATCCTCGCGATGTCAATACCAGCGGGAAAGCTCTTTCAGCAGCCTTTCACCAGGTATACCGTAATACTGTACGAACCCCTCACGGCGCAGCCCAGGGGTTCGTGAAAACCAAATACCGGTACCGTCCAATAAACTACCTGTAGTCCAAGACATAATTCAAAGATACTCGAGCGCTACTATTTCCAAGCAGGTAACTTTGTTATCGCCCACCTCACCTCGCTTATTTCAAGGCTGCAACGAACCCATCACCCGTTCCAGGCTCGGAATGCAAATTTACTTGGCGAAGGACACAATACAAGACAAGGCAATCCGGTACAGTATATCAACCTATATCCGCCGTAAACTTACCGCACACCATTAGCCCGGGTGGAGAACAAGGAAATTTTATAGATATCAACGGAGAGGCAAGGGGAGAGAGGTTTTCACACATAGTTTGCAGAGGCATCACTGAGGAGAGAATATCACGAACCCTCGACACCGGTCTCCCTCAGTGATGCTTTCTACATACGCACAATGCCCCCCCACACACTATAATACCAAACAATCTTTTACAGTAAGTCCTCTAGCAAACCTCTGCTGGTTAGCGAGAAGGAAAAAAATTAAAAAATCCGCTCACAACATAAATTTTGCCCCAGTACCCTTTTTGAAAAGGGTATGATACCGGTATGATACCTTAATTACAATATAAGAAGCACCACCCGGGTGTGCGAGCGCAAGCTCCACGGACGGTATCAGACTGGAGTGGCATATCCGGTAAAAACCGGAAATGGAAGAGCAAGAAATCCCCACGACAGATCCTCGCGCCATAGTTTGCTTGCCATGTATTCCTGCGACGGATTTGCCTCCACACTCCCGGCATTAATTGAGAGTCAGACCACGGCGCGCTCTTTCGGTACCTCATCATGGGTGGGGATAGATACGGGGTACCGGTACTATCCGAAAAGTACGTATACGTGCCGGTGATCTGCACATAGGGTCATGTAAGAAGGGTTTGGCAAAATAGCGAGTCATTCGAGCTCATATGGTGTTAGCGGAATGGCAGTTAGTCGAAGGGCCAAAAGAACCCCCAGTTACCGATATATTTATTTTCGGTTGACGGCCTCCCAACCATGCTCCTAGGCTCCCGCATGGGGAGCAGGTGTAAGCATTGCCTCGGCCAACATCCATAGCGGAGACCAGTGATCACCGTAACTCACCTAACAGCTTGCATTTGTGTCGCTTTCACGGGTGTCGGGAATACCGGTGCTTCGGAGTCCTTTCTCTATATATATAAACCAAACTTTACATCCACGCAACACAGGGGAAGAGAGAGGAAGAGGAATTGTGGAAAGGCAGGGATAAACAAATGTGCAAGGAGCATTTACACCAAAATAACAACTATAAACGAAATCTTAAAACGCGCCACGCACCGGCTTATAAATATAATGAAAATAGCTCCCCTTGCTCCCCACCAACATCAAATCAAGGTTTGAAATAGAAACCGACAATCTCCAACTTGATTACATAAAGAAATCACTATAGGAGCTCAGAAGGGTATCTGATAGATATGTACATCCGTGTCACAGATGATTTCTTTAGACCAAAACAAAAGAGCGTTGTGAGTTCCGGTAGTAGGCTAACCTAAGTGAAATGGAAGGGAGGTAACTACCATAAGATGGCGTTTTAAACTCCGGGCGGAGTGTGGACGGGAATGAGAGGAGAAAGGAAATGGTGGTAGCAGATGCGTTTATAGAGCTATTAGTGTCCCTACGGAAATGAGGTATAGGCCGCTTGTATTTGGAGGTAACAAGTAGGACGATGCCTCCTCGGTCTTAAGCCGTGATGGGGTGGTAGATTTTAGGGGCTACAGTAGCGCTATTGCTCCCGAATGGCCACGCTTGGTACCCTCATGGGTGGTTTTTACCCATCGTTATCCGGCTTGTCGGTCGACATCCTCCCGCCCGAGTAGTAATTTCGCCACTCCCTCGTGTCCATTCTGAGCAGCACAACAGAGCGGTGTTCGACCCTCATTATCCGGTTCTCCGGGGTCGACGTCTTCTCGTCCGAGTAGTATTTTCACCACTCCCTCGTACCCATCCCAAGCAGCCCACGAGAGTGGTGTATTACCGTCGTCATCCGGCTTGTTGGGGTCGACATCTTCCTGTTCGAGTAGTAATTTCACTACTCCCTCGTGTCCATTCTGAGCAGCACAACAGAGTGGTGTTTTTCCGTATTGATCTGGCTTGTTGGAGTCGACGTCGTCCCGTCCACGTAGTATTTTCACCACTCCCTCGTACCCACTCCAAGCAGCCCACGAAAGAGGTGTACTTTCGCTGTTATCCGGTTTGTCAGCATCAATGTCACCGCATCCGAGTAGTATTTCCACAACTCCCTCGTGCCCATCCCTAGCAGCACAACAGAGTGGTGTCCGACCGTCGTTATCCGGTTTGTTGGAGTCGACGTCTTCCCGTCCGAGTAGCATTTTCACCACTCCCTCGTGCCCATTCAGAGCAGCACAACAGAGTGGTGTTTTTCCGTAATGATCTGGCTTGTTGGAGTCGACGTTATCCCGTCCGAGTAGCATTTTCACCACTCCCTCGTGCCCATTCAGAGCAGCACGACAGAGTGGTGTTTTTCCGTATTGATCTGGCTTGTTGGAGTCGATGTCATCCCGTCCGAGTAGCATTTTCACCACTCCCTCGTGCCCATTCTGAGCAGCACAACAGAGTGGTGTTTTTCCGTATTGATCTGGCTTGTTGGAGTCGACGTCGTCCCGTCCGAGTAGCATTTTCACCACTCCCTCGTGCCCATTCAGAGCAGCACAGCAGAGTGGTGTTCGTTCATCTATATCTAGCTCATTGGGGTCGGCGCCTTCCCGGTCGAGTAATAGTTTTGCGGCCCCCTCGTGTCCACCCCGAGCAGCCCACATGAGAGGTGAATTACCCACGTAGTCTGCTTGGTTGATATCACAACCTTCCACTTCTATCATACTAGCTACAATTTCAGCAATCCCGAAGTTGCACGCACAGTGTAGACCACTAAACTGCAAAAGTTTACCAGAACCAACCAAGCGCGGGTACGGGTAATGTGCTTCCAGGAGGATCTTAGCGGATATGTGGTTATCATACCCGTCGAATAGTTGTAGGGCAAGCAATTTCGCGCAATCTGAAAGTTCCCTTTTCGCGTGGACTCCCCAATAGAGAGATGAATATTCGAGAAAAGGTGTGTCACGGGGAGTGGAAGAGGGGCTGGCAGAAAGGGCCTTGACCTGCTGCGAATTCAGATAACTTAAGCAGGTTTCCGCCATTGTCGAGTGAGCGGTACCGAAAAGCTGTGGATGAGACCGGAGGTACTCTTGCAGGGTGAAATGGATGAGCCGGACCATGGAAGCCTCCTTGTCTACGAGAATAAGTCCTTGGCAACAGGCTAGCAATGTCTCTATCGCAGGTACATTGTTGGTGTTGAGACTCGGGGACCCGACTTCGACCGATAGAGCGTGACACAGTTCATCCACCCTCAAGGGCCGCTCCGTGTGAGATATCCACATTAAAGCGGCCATACCGAGCCTCGCTTTCTCCCCACCCTGTCCCTTGATCCGACCCAGAGTTGCCCCATAAGCGTTCCCTAATCCCAAGCCATCGGCCATTGAGCTGAGCCTTTGACGCCTCCGATGGATTGTGGTTTCTTGAAGGATCGCATCTATATTCAGCGAGACTAACAGGAATCTAAAAACACTTCTGTCAGACTTGGATAATGTGAAGCAGCCTCCCCGGTGCCCTTGCCATTACCTACATTTCAGAAATGTCTTCAGGGATTTTCTCCAGGATGTCTGCCTCCAAACTACTATCCATCGCCTCAGGGGTTGTGTCCTCGTCCAACCTAGTGCGAAGATATCTAATAATATCATCTCTTTTCGGACTTATGGATGTACTCGTTACTCTTCCAGAAAGACGCCTCCCGATCTCGGGTCGAATGTGTGGTCTCCCGGTAACGAATATTCGGGTCCCCGGAGACTTTTGGAGGATCAGGTTGAGAGAATCAAGAATCTTGACTCGATATCCAGCCACACACTCATCCAGCGCATCGATACAGATGAATGTGCGCGTTTTAGAAGAGGTATTCTGCAGCATCTTCACAATGTCGGAAAGTTGCGGCACCCGTCCACCGATGGCCTTTCTCTGGTCTTCATAGGCCCGCATCACCTCCCCCGGTACCTCTCCCAGCCCGCCCACAACCTGCTTCAGCAAGGCGCCCAACACACTCGTCGGTACCTGCTCCTTTTGGGCCGCGAAGTCGAAGTAAAAACACGCAACCACAGCATTTTGTTCTTTGGCCTGATCACACAAGTGGTCTATCACCAATGAGCTAGCAAGCCGCGATGTTAGTTCTTCTCATCCTTCTTCCATTCCCCGATACATTGCTCTTGTTACCTAATAAAAGTCTTGCCAACGCCAGGATCTCCGTGGCAAAACAATACTGCGTTATCGGATTCACCCCCCCCACTTCCGGCATACCAGTTTCTGAATTCCTCTGTTTGTAGGAGCCATTCCCCCACATTTTCGACTCTGTTGCATTGAACATCCTGGTGTCGTAACTTAGGCTCAAGCCGCGATAACCAGGTCAAGATCCCAGACCGGTCATCGGTAACGGTATAGTTCGATACGTTGACGGTGTTCAAAGAGTTGGTATTATTGCTAAAGGATTGAGACATTGCTGTTTAGGATACCGGTACCGCAGACGATGAGTGATGGAGCCGGTCGACTATGGGAACTGGGCTTCCTCGTGGCTGAAGAAAAGCGGGGCCTTGTGGAACCTCGTGGGGCGCCAGGATCGTCTAATAAAATTTCCCCATAGCCTCGCCAAGGCCCTGGTCCTCCCTCCCGTAGCAGTACGGTACCACCGCACCGGGATCAGGAAATGCTACACCTCTTTAAGTGTTATCCTGCGGGGCAGCACAAATACTACTGCGCGATAAACGAAGACCCCCATACCCAGTGGCAGAGTCAGCTAGCCTGGCACAAATATATTCAGGAGCATCAAACTTTCCAAATAAACCAAATGAGGGGCCGGCGGCTCACCCCACATATATCATCGTGGCATGGATCCTCGCGATGTCAATACCAGCGGGAAAGCTCTTTCAGCAGCCTTTCACCAGGTATACCGTAATACTGTACGAACCCCTCACGGTGCAGCCCAGGGGTTCGTGAAAACCAAATACCGGTACCGTCCAATAAACTACCGGTAGTCCAATACATAATTCAAAGATATTCGAGCGCTACTATTTCCCGCAGGTAACTTAGTTATCGCCTACCTCCCCTCGCTTATTTCAAGGCTGCCGCAAACCATCGCCCGTCCCAGGCTCGAAATGCAAGTTTACTGCACAAGACAAGACAATACGGTACAGTATATCAACCTATATCCGCCGTAAACTTACCGCACGCCATTAACCCGGGTGGAGAACAAGGAAATTTTATAGATATCAACGGAGAGGCAAGGGGAGAGAGGTTTTTTCACACATAGTTTGCAGAGGCATCACTGAGAAAAGAATATCACGAACCCTCGACACCGGTCTCCCTCAGTGATGCTCTCTACATACGCACAATGCCCCCCACACACTATAATACCAAACAATATTTTACAGTAAGTCCTCTAGCAAACCTCTGCTAGTTAGCGAGAAGAAAAAAAGAAAAAAAATATCCGCTCACAACATAAATCTTGCCCAAGTACATTTTATGAAAAGGGTATGATATGATACCTTGATTACAATATAAGAAGCACCGCTCGGGTGTGCGAGCGCAAGCTCCCACGAACGGTATCAGACTGGAGTGCCATATCCGGTAAAAAGGGAAAACGTAAGAGCAAGAAATCCCCACGACAGATCCTCGCGCCATAGTTTGCCTGCCATGTATTCCTGCCGCGGATTTGCCTGCACACTCCCGGCATTAATTGAGAGTCAGACCACGGCGCGCTCTTTCGGTACCTCATCATGGGTGGGGATAGATACGAGGTACCGGTACTATCCGAAGAGTACGTATACGTGCCGGTGATCTGCACATGGGGCCATGTATTGCAGGGATGCTAGGTGGAGGACGAAAGAATGCAATACCGTAAAAACTCGGTACGAGTAGATCCACTATCGCCCATCGGCCTAGGATCTCCCCGATCAGAAACAAAACACCTCGAGAAGGGATAGTGTTATCCAAACAGAGTATGGCTTAGGGGGCTGAGCTTTCTGGATCTCATTAACCTGTATTCGCAATATTGCTAACCTATCCTGCTAAGACTGTTGAGGTTTGGACAGTGAGTTCCTTCTGAGATCCCCGATAGTGGATCTACCAAGTTTTTACGGGTACTGCGATGAAGCAACTAAAGAACTACAGTATAGAAAGGTGGAAGAGATATTGTTGTCACTCATCTCTCCCAACTACCGGTAAAGACAGGTGTATATATCAACTATCATCTAATCATCTCTACCCTTCCACCGATCACTACACATCTCTCATATCCCCCATGCATATCTCCACTCCCTTGCACACTCCCATGATAACAAAAGAAAGACATGAATGAAGAACCTTCCCTGAATCCTTTTGTATCTCTGGAATGAAAGAAACCATCAATAGCCTTCTTGCATCTGCCGCAAACACCCACAACACTTGAGCCTTCCTTTCCTTCTTCAACAGTAAGAGGGGTTTGGCGAAATAGCGAGTTATTCGAGCTCATATAGTGTTAGCAGAATGGCAGTTAGTCGAAGGGCCAAAAGACCCCCAGTTACCGATATATTTATTTTCGGTTGACGGCCTCCCAACCATGCTCCTAGGCTCCCGCATGGGAAGCAGGTGTAAACATTGCCTCGGCCAACATCCATAGCGGAGACCAGTGATCACCGTAACTCGCCTAACAGCTTTCATTTGTGTCACTCTCACGGGTGTCGGAAATACCGGTGCTTCGAAGTCCTTTCTCTATACATATAAACAAACTTTACGTCCACGCAACACAGGGGAAGAGAGAGGAAGAGGAATTGTAGAAAAGGCAGGGATAAACAAATGTGCAAGGAGCATTTACAGCAAAATAACAACTATAAACGAAATCTCAAAACGCGCCATGCACCGGTTTATAAATATAATGAAAATAGCCCCCCACCCTGCCCCCCACCAACATCAAATCAAGGTTTGAAATAGAAACTGACGATCTCCAACTTGATTGCATAAAGAAATCACTATAGGAGTTCAGAAGGGTATCTGATAGATATGTACATCCCTGTCACAGATGATTTCTTCAGACCAAAACAAAAGAGTGTTGTGAGCCCCGGTAGTAGGCTGACTTGGGTGAAATGGAAGGGAGGTAACTGCCATAAGATGGCGTTTTAAACTCCGGGCGGAGTGTGGACGGGAATGAGAGGAGAAAGGAAATGGTGGTAGCAGATGCGTTTATAGAGCTATTAGTGTCCCTACGGAAATGAGGTATAGGCCGCTTGTATTTGGAGGTAACAAGTAGGGCGATGCCTCCTCGGCCTTAAGCCGTGATGGGGTGGTAGATTTTAGGGGCTACAGTAGCGCTATTGCTCCCGAATAGCCACGCTTGGTACCCTCATGGTTTTTACCCATCGTTAACCGACTTGTCGGTAGACATCTTCCCGCTCGAGTAGTAATTTCGCCACTCCCTCGTGTCCATTCTGAGCAGCACAACAGAGT
>LN891166.1:160061-196632 GCA_900010015.1 Tuber aestivum
TCGACATCTACCCGTTCGAGTAGCGCCTCCACCGCTCCCTCGTGCCCTTTCAGCGCAGCACAACAGAGCGGTGTTATACCGTCGTTGTCCGGCTTGTTGGAGCCAACATCTTTCCGTCCGAGCAGTATTTTCACAACTTTCTCGTGCCCTTTCAGCGCAGCACAATAGAGCGGAGTTTGACCGCGGATATCTTGTCTGTTGGGGTCAACGTCTTCCCGTCCGAGTAGTATTTTCACCACTCCCTCGTGCCCACTCTCAGCAGCACAATAGAGTGGAGTTACCCCGTGGATATCTTGTTTGTTGGGGTCGACGTCTTCCCGCTCAAGTAGTATTTTCACCACCCCCTCGTGCCCCTTCAGCGCAGCGCATTCGAGTGGTGTTATACCGCACTTAGCCGGTTGGCCGGGGTTGACGTTGGCTCGTCCCAGTAACATTTTCACTACTCCTTCGTGCCCATCCCGAGCAGCAGAACCGAGTGGCGTTTGGCCATATGAATCTACTATGTTGGGGTCGACGCCTTCGCGTCCGAGCAGTATTTCCACCACTCCCTCGTGCCCATTCGTGGCAGCCAACGCGAGAGGTGTGCTACCCTGAAAGCCTATTTGGTTGATATCACAACCTTCTACCTCTACCAAACTAGCGACAATCGCGACAATCCCAAAGAAGGACGCACAGTGTAGGTCACTAAACTGGAGGCGTGCACCACAACGGGAATAATAACACTGCTTCATATGCGCTTCCAAGAGGATATCAACGGATATGTGACTACTCGTACTGTAGTCATCGAATAGCTTTAGCGCAAGCAATTTCGCACAATCTGAAAGCTCCCTTTTTGCGTGGACTCCCCAATATAGAGAAGAATATCTGAGAAAGGGTGTGTCTTGGATATTGGGGGAGAGATAAAGGTCGAAAAAGAGGTTGAAACGGGTATCGGCAGAGTGAGGGAAATAGCGAGTAGGGTTGATCGAAAGAGCTTTGACCTGCTGCGAATTCAGGTAGCTTAAGCAAGTTTCTGCCATGGTCGAGTGAGCTGTACCAAAAAGTTCGGGATGAGCCCGGAGGTACTCGTGAAGCGTAAAGTGGATTAGCCGAACCGTGGAAGCCTCCTTGTCTACGCGAATAAGCCCTTGGCAGCATGTTAACAATGTCCCTATTGAAGGAACATTGTCGATATTAAGATTCGGCGAGCCTATTTCGACCGCTAGAGCGTGGCACAGTTCCTTAGGACTCAAGGGCTCCTCCGAGTGTGAGATCCACATCAAAGTAGCTATACCGAGCCTCGCTTTCTCCCCACCCTGTGCCTTTATCCGGTCCAGCGTTGCGCTATAAGCATCCCCTAACCCCAACCCATCGGTCATTGCGCTGAGCCTTTGTCGCCTCCGATGGATTGTAGTTTCTTCCAGGATCGCATCGATATTCAACGAGACTAACAGGAATCTAGATACGCAAAACTCAGTGGATGACTTGAGGTAGCTATCCCAGCACCCTTGATTCCACGTACATTTCTGAAACATCTTCAGGAATTTTCCTCAAGATATCTCCCTGCAGATTACTATCCATTGCATCTGGCGTTGTATCCTCATCCAGTCTTGTATGGAGATATCTGATAATATCATCTCTCTTGGTGCTAATGGATACACTCCTTACTCTTCCACCAAGGCGCCTTCCGATCTCAGGTTGAATGTGTGGTCTTCCGGTAACGAATATTCGAGTGCCCGAAGACTGTTGGAGAACTTGACTTAGCGAGTCAAGAATCTTGAGCCGATGCCCCGCTGCACACTCGTCCAGAGCGTCGATACATATGAACGTGCGCTTTGTGGAAGAGGCAATCTGCATCATCTTCACGATTTCGGAAAGCTGCGGTCCCCGCCCACCAATGACCCCTTTCTGGTCTTTATAGGCTTGCAGAATCTCACCCGGTATCTCTCCCAACCCACTTAGAACCTGCTTGAGCACAGCGCCCAGCATACTGGTCGGTACCTGCTCCTTTTCAGCCACGAAATCAAAATAAAAACACGCAACGGCAGCATTTTGTCCTTTAGCCTGATCGCACAGCCTATCTACCACCAAGGAGCTAACATCGCAGCCTGTCAGTACCTGTAACCTCCCACCAATTCCCTAATAATAGCTCTAGTTACCTGATGAAAGTCTTGCCAACACCCGGATCTCCGTAACAAAACAATACTGCCCTATCGGATTCATCCTCCCCACCACCGGCATACCATTCTCTGAATTCCCTGGTTTGTAGTAGCCATTCCCCCACATTTCCGACACGGTTTCCTTGAACGTCCTGGTGCCGTAACCTGGGCTCTACGGGAGACAACCAGGTCAAGATTTGAGGTCGGTCATCCGCGACGGTACTGTTGTTATAAACGTTAAAAGCGTTGATATTATTACTGAATGATTGAGACATCTTCGATTTTTCGCCGCTTAGGGTGCTGTAGATGATGGATGATGGGAGTTAGTCGACAACTGGAATCTCCGAGGGCTGAAGAAAAAGGCGGGGCATTTGTGGAACGTCACGGAATCTGGTACCAGTACTTGAACCACCTGACCGCCTAATCAGTCTCTCCTAAACATGTGCCAACACTCTACTTATTCCTACCGCATTGGTAGGGGGAAATGTCACCCCTTTATCTTCTACCGTACCGGTATCGTGCAATACAGTACCGATACAGCACAAATCTCGCACTGTGGTGGCAGGCTTGTGAAGAGGCATTCTGCCCTCGATCATGATTTTCCCCTCAGTCCCCCCCTCGTGTAAACCTATATTAGTGCAGCTAGGATACACCTTATACGTCGAGCACTGCGATGAACGAGCATCCTAGAGCGCCTACGGTAGAATCTGGTAGATTGGCTCCGTATACAGATATAATACCGGTAGCATGAAACTTTACGAATTAATCAGTTGAAAAAACCACACACCACCCAACTCAAATCATCATAGTAGGGTCCTTCGTGGTGTGTATATAAGGCGGAAAGCTCTGCCGGCAATCACATACCGAGTTCTCTAAGCATAGGAGTCGTGCTTCCCGATATCTGGAAGACGGACAAGCACTGTACCTGTACAGTTAGAGTATCAAGGTGGTCTGCTGACTCTACACTCGTATCACTCTAGACAGCCGCCAAGTATTCCGAATGGATAATAAATCAAAACCTCGGGGAGTAGAAAAGCTGTGATATATTGCCGGATGAGACAAAGCTGGCTATTAAGTTTAAACAAGTCAGGATTCCTTGTTCCGTGTTCAGCCCGTCATTAGAAGAACCGAAAAGTCCCACAAGTATCATACATTTTCTTACTCCTCTCCATTCCAGCAATCAACCCCCGGCCGACAAGCCGTGCCACCTCTACCTTCGAGACTTATCGCCCTACCCTGACCCTAGTTCTACTTCTCACGATACCGGTATACCGTATCGTAGATGCCACACCATAGGCACATTACCGCCCAACGGCGGCCAGAGAGTATAAGCCTGCCCGTGTGGAGATAGTGAAGGAAATCATCAGGTGCGGTTCGATCAGGGAGGAAGGAAGCACAGCCTTTATAGACTCTCGAAGTAAGTCTGTGCAAGTAGGGATCGGAGATCGGTGGCGCTATCGTGGATACGAGTAACTACAAGGTATTGCACCGGTAGCTGACAGGGTAGTCCCGATAGCAGGCTACTGGGAGACAAGAACGGGCATCATGGCGACTGGTCGGTACTGCAGTGGTCGCGAGCAGGAGTGTGCGGTTGAGCGGGGGCATCCGGAGTCGTGCGTGGGCGCGTGGGTGTTCGTGGGAGCGTGGGCGTTCGCGGACGCGGGGGTGTTCGCGGTTGTGCGGGAACGTGGGCGCTCGTTCGCTGCTGCAGGCGAGTAAGAATACGGGCGCGCCGGCGATAACCCATAGACTCCAACACACTCTTTACGGTGCTTGGACTGCAAGAGTAGCCCATTTCCAGACATATGTCATCCCAGCCAAGACGCCGTGTCGTCTCGTCGCGCGTCACGAATGTCTCCAATCGCTGCTTTTCGTCATTGTCAAAGATCGGCCGGCGGCCAGTACGGTGGCGGTTCGAGGGCGATCCGTTCTCTTTGGCGCGTTTGTAAATCTTTGAGCTTAATGTTAGGCCAACCGAGTCCACCGCCGAGCAAGCCCGGGCTGATATAGCACCCCACTCACCTTTTGACAGGTTCTCCGATCAATGTTTAGGTGCTGACCGATCCTCGACCAATTCCATCCAGCATCGTCGTGGAGAGTAATGACCTTGATACGCTCATCTCGCGTAGTTTCACGGTGTCGAACACCCTTCGGGTTTTGCTCACGAACACCGTTTTGTTTCATGATTTCTGTAATTCGCGTTCGCAGCAGAGTCTAGGAGAGATGTGGTGTGTTTTGTTCACAGTTATGCTCCTGCCGACACATATAATAAAGGGGCAATCGTGCCGCAATCACCATATTGCCAAGAGGGGGGCGGTGGGGGCGAGGGTATGTTTCGCCGCGCCCCAAATAGCCGGAAGTGCAAGTATCAAAGCGGTAGGGTAATTTATTCAGAAAAATATGGTCAACCCTCGGTTGCAAATCACATGCCCGTAGCAACAGTGGCCCCGAAGTACTGGTATTATGCTTGTACCCGAGTGCAGTATCATAAATTTAAGAAAAATTTCAACCGCAACTACAATTTTAGGAAGATATAGCCTCACAAAACTGCGCGGGAGACACTCATCTGCAATTCCATCCTTTCTGACTTTCAATTGGAGCAATATTGGTGGATATAGTAATATTTCGAATCTGCCCACGCACGGTGCGTTCGAGGTCACTTTCCCCAAGCCCACCACTTTTAACGTATTATGTAAGCGAACAATGGCTACACGCACCAGACACTTACAACCACAATGTGATTCTCTCTTCCGCTATATCATTTCGCCATCGGTACAGCACAGTAGGCTAAAGCTCGTTTCGCCTTGAACCTTATCCAGCCGGGTTCCTCGTCAGGGGTCGTTCACGTGGGGTTGGTCCAGCCCGCGGGAAGGCGGAAGGGTAGGGTTTTCGGCCCACATACCGGCAAGTTACAAAATATCTATCAACAAGTGGATACCGAGATGCTCCATATGTTCTCGCAACCGCTCAGCCCAACTCGATTCCGTGTACTCTGGTGTAAGGCTATTTCACGACCGGTAGCACAAATCCTTTCGCAGCGTTGTTGCACCAGAATTGCTAGACCTACTTCTCCTCTGGAAGTGGACCCGACTTTTGGGAGCCACCAAACACCTCTCACCCATTATCACTCGAATTCCCTAATCTGGTTTAGTTTACATACAAATCTGACATTTTGTAATGGCGGTGGACGCGACTTTTCTCTACCCTAGTACATGACATTGTGGCCATTCATCCGTACGCCTTGACCAATCTCACATTTTATCAAAGGAAAAATAAATAAACAAATAAATAAATAAATAAATAAATAAACGGGATTGAATTGGGCGGAACAGAGGACATGAGTGCCGGAAGCCAAACAAACACAGAAAGGCAACTGAAAAGGGAAGAGAAAAAAAAAAGAGGCGAAAGGAAAGAAACAAGGGCTCGGAATCAGGCCCACATCTTCTTGAATTTCTCTTCAAACCTTTTTCTGAGAATCGTGACCGCCTTCAGTACATTTTTGAACCCCGGATCCACAGCCTCGGAACTGACCCCACTACTCCCATCATCGGTAGTTGTACTCGCTGCTACACTTTCCTTATCATCCTCATCATCTTCGTGAATATCCCCATCGACGTCATCCCCCTCGTCTTTAAAGTCGTAATAAGCGCCAGGCCCGTCCCGGATAAAGCATGTCAGACCCGTTTCTATCGCGGCGAGAACGAGTGAAAAGTCCTTGAGGACGAACCAAACACTCCCGGCTTGGATGCCGTGATGCTGATCGAGTTTCTTGACATCACCGTGGATGTAGAAGTAGTACAAATATCCGTTCACAGTGGAGGAGTCATCAGCCGGGAGGTGAGGGACAGACGCGCCATCGATCAAAACTCCGCGACGGACGGAGCTGGTGAGATCATTCACCGAGGTGAAGTTGTCGCCGTGGCCGGAGAGAGCTACAAACGATGAGCGGGACTTCACGTTGGGTTCTTCGATCGTTCCTTTGGCGCCGCACTCAAGTCCGGAAAACGGCAGCACGTTGTCCGTATTTTTGCAATACGACTTGACGAAAGACTCCACGTACGCCACATAGGTCCTCAAAGTTCGCTCGTTCTGATCCGCCAAGAGTTCGGCGGCAGCGGCCGGGAGTGGTGGAAGTGACTTGTGCCTAGGAAAGCACTTTTGCTCCCGGCCAAATATATTGGCCAAGACCAACATGAGTTCCAGGCAAACGCTGTCGGGGGATTTGTTGATGTTCTTGCATAGCTCTTTCATGTAGCCATTGCAGAGCAAAACGTGTAATGCAAAACTACTATTCTCAACGTAGTATAGGTGACTAGTCAAACCGGCAAAGTTAAGCGGCCGTCCGTTCGAGCCAATGAGCTTCTGCCTGCGCAAGAACTCGATGGAGAATCGTAAATGGTGGAGAACCTGTTCCTTAAACTCGCCTCCTCCAATCACTAGCTTCCCCTGACTAAGCAGGGTATTTATTGTATGCTTTGCATGATCGGACTCGTTGGAATTATGAAGCAATATGAACAAGCGGAGCACTAGGGAAGTGCTAATCGGGAAATGGCCAATCAATGATGGAAGCTTTGAAGACATAATCCTCTCGACTTTCGCAGGTGAGAAGGCGTGGAATACAACATTTCCCAGATTGTCGAATCCTCGACGCCCAGCCCGACCAGCTGCTTGGCGATAATTAAGTGAATTGAGGTAAACCGACTCTCCCACGAATACACTACTGCGAGTTGGCATATTGATACCTAACGAAAGGGTGCCAGTAGCGATGACCACGCGAAGATAGCCCTTTCGGAAGAGCATCTCCACCGCTTGACGATATTTCCTGACCAAAAATTAAAAAAAGCCAAAAACTAAAGCTGGAGAGACAACACACCTATTCAGACCACTATGATGCACCCCAATACCGCGTGAAAATGCATGGACCAATCCCTCTGGAATGCCCCAGTGGATCAAGTTATCGATATCAGCCTGCAAATCCGACTTGGCGTGTTTCTTAAAATCGGCAAATGAAAACTCTGGCGATGGATGGCGGGGATCGAACGAAGACCAGAAGCTACTATCATGTTCGGCAGTCTCGCGCATCATATCTGCCTTAGTAGATCCTGGGGGAAGAATTATTTTCGCTTTCTTAGCCCCCCGCGAACCCCTATCAGCCTTATATTTTTCCCAGTCCTTGATGATTTTCTGCCACTTGGGACTATTCTCGCGCCAGATTTTTTCGGCGGTCTCCAGTTGCGAACAAAGCATGGCGCAAATTTTTTCACACAGAAGGCGATCGTATGAGAATAGAATTGCCGGTAGAGCGTTTGCGGAATGAAGTGCTTGTAGAAGCGGTAGCGTAGTCTTCTCCAAATAGTCCCTCGTGCAGCTCGGAGGAGGAAGGTCCACAAGCAAGGGACCACTTCCCTCCGCAGGCGCTCCGCTGTCACCTCCATCTTCATATTCCTTGTCCGGCACAGCTTTCATTACTGCTTCGGCTGCTAACAGCTTAGTAACTTCCGCAAATATTGGCTCCGCGTCCTTCATCCAATTATGAAGGACTTGCTTCAATTTTTCCTCCCACTTGAACACCTCCGCTTTGGTTATTACCTTTCCTTCAGTGCCGAAAACCTCTTTAAGGTCAAGAACCTTCGGGAAAGGACACTCCGAGGTTTGACATTTCGACATCGCCCAATAAAGTTGTAGGCAATCCTTCGGCTCAAGTGACATATCGTTCGGTATGCCCCGCTTAGTGTTAGCAAGCGTTGCAACCGGATGAACAGCCCGCACGTAATCAGCCATTTCCAACTGGTTGAACCTCGAAACTTTCTGGGGCATTCCCTCAAACGAGGTCATCCCTTTCCTCGGAATATACACGAACTTGCGTAAATCGGAGTAACGGGATGGGTGCTGGACAACGGTAAGCTTTACGCCAACAGACCTCTGCGCTGACGCAAGCCAAGAACCGAATTCTTCCGGATTTCCAACAGTTGCTGATAGAGCGATGATCGGGCATGGCGCAAGTAGGAGCAATTGTTCCCAGACAATACCGTCATCAGCATTGCCGATAGAGTGTACTTCATCAAAGATGATGCGTTTAACACGGGGCGTCCAACTTTTGGCATTCGGGGGGGACATAAGCATGATTTGAAGAATTTCGGGGACCGTGATGAGGATTTGGCACTCGTTGGGGTTGTTCATCCGGTAATCGCGTGTGTGAATAGCCCAGACCGTCTTCCCGGCATAACGGTAGTTTTTCTTATACCGCGAGATGACTTCCGCTGCAATTTGATTCACCTAAATCACAAATTAGCATCGAAGTTTGCGAGTGATTAAATGTGAATGAGAACAGGAACACACACCAATGCCTTTGTAGGGGCCACATAGACTAAAACACCTTCATCACTCTCCTTGAGAACCTTTTCCATAGCGTAAAACGCGATGAAGGTTTTTCCCGCACTAGTTGGGGCTACCACGAATAACGAATTATTCTCGTCTAGTTCATCCAAAACTCTCCTCTGCCATCCGTCGGGTTTGAAGGGTACACGGGGATCAGGTCGAGAGTCCATGTTTCTATCCATCCAAGGCCCGCAATGCAAAAGCTGGAATTCCTCGCTCGTCATACCAAGTCTAGTATCGGCGGATTCGCACCTTCCATCCCAGAGTTTGGCGAATAGGACTTTTCGATCCGGAAGGGAGGTTAGCGGATCGCTCGGGGGTTTGAGGATTCCAAAGGCTTCGAATACGTTGCTCAAAATTTGGTGAACCTTGCGTGTCATACCTCCGGAGAAGAGAGCAAGGCGAGCTTCGTTGAACAGCGCGGAGGCAGCTGCATAACCGTGCTCCTGCTCTCCGCGCTTGCAATAACCAGCCCATATTCGCTGGAGAAGCTGAATCTTATACAAGCGCGCTTCCGCCTCAATGAAAGGCCATTCCTTGTTTTCGGCGACACCAGCAGAGATTGCCTTTTGTGATGCAGCAAGCCAAATTTCGAGCCGTGATATAGCACTCTCATCGTCCTTAACGTTTGCGACCTCATCACAGACACTCTTCCAAGAGTCATGAAGCTTTGCTTCTCTCCCGGCCTTTTTTGTAGCGTTGTTTTGGCTTATTATGTCTGCGGCGGAGAGCTTCCCGCTACCTTTCCCCTTTGACGGACCATCTTTCTTGTTCGGCTTTGCGTTCTTTTCCTCCTTGACCGTTGTCTTCTTTCCAGCAGCTTGGGGCTTTTTAGCCTTCTCCTCCACTGTCACAAGCTTCGGATTTAGGCTTCCGTCGATGCTATCGGTTAAACTAGACGCATACTGATACATCTGGTTGAGGTATATTTGCTCCCATTTCCGTGCCCTGCCTCCCGCACGCCTCGCGGCCCTTTCCTGATCTTCAGTTTGAGGTTTTGCACTGGGTGCGACTGCTACGGCTCCTCGCACTTTTGCTACCGGTTTCGGGAGTGCCCTCTGTGCCCGAATTCGCGCCGTAACGAGAGGATTTCTCGGGTTGTGCCAATGCGTTTTTTCATAATATGTCTGGTCATCCTCCTCCTCGTGATCTTCGCTTCCCTCTTCGGCCATAATGTCGATTGGGAGCCTAATATCCTTCAGGTACTTGTCAAATGCCGGATTGCTGAACGCCAATATCTTGCGCCTCCTGACGACAGGAAGTTCGATGAACGATAGATCCACCGACTTGGAAAGAACCGGCAGTTCAGGGCGCTTGCCGCAAAGGGCTTCAACATGATTAGCCAGGATCGAAAACTTTTGCTTTGCCTCCTCGGATAGTTCTTCAGGTGTGAGAATAAGTTTCAACAGAAGCCTGCCATCGACATAATCGCACAGATCATTCTGCGCATCCTCGAGGGAAACAGCGCCGATCCCGAGGAGATCCCCCGAAGCAATAACGAGCCGTTTCAAAAAATCTTGGGCGGGGCTGATAGCGGCGGACACAGCTTCATCGACATCGAAGGGGGCGAGGAACCGTGCGGGGAGCGTGAGTTGGGACAGCAGAATTATATGGATAAGAAAGATGGCAGCCAAATCTCCGTGTTTGCCCTCGTCAAGCTGTAGCACATGAGCAACGGTCGCAACAGCAAGGCGTTCCCGCGCAGATCGAAGTGGTTTCCAATCCGGAGTTCGCGAGTATTCCGGCCCAGGAGGAGGGGTTCCAGCAGGATTTGCGCGTATATCAACCGGCTCCAGGGTATAAAGATTGGTTTCCAGAACATATGTGAATATCTATAAATAACAAGGATACGGATCAGTAAGACCAGTCAACCAGAGTATCCAGACCGGCTATCAATGGCGCATACCTTGCTGTCTTTGAACACGACTTCGTTCATAAGAGCAATGCTGAAGCCCAAAGACATCCATTCCCGGATCCCCGCTTTCAGCAACCCCTCTTGATTGAACAAACCGTCAAGATCGCTGTCTACGTATCCAGTCGGCGGGGAATCCGTGGCGTCTTTATCCTCCATATCGCTACCGCTCTCCCGTTGGTTGGCACCTTCGGCCTCCCAATCCGGCTTCTCGTGAGCCTTTTGTTTGGAACGGCCTGCATCGGAACCGTCGTGATACATGACAAAGTAAGGTCTGGTAGAGTCCAGATATCGCCGAAACTCTGGATCCGCGAGACTCCCGAAAGTGGAGACGAGGCCCTGCGGGTGATCAATACGTTTCATGTGCTCGATAATAGCCGAGCGGGCAAAAAGGTATTTCCAGGCATTCTGTTCCGCCGCTGGCGAACAGGGGATGCAAGCATTCCGGGAGACTAAGGAAGGCAAATTAATCCCATCAACCCAAACAGACAAACACCCAGCAGGATAAAAGATAGAGCTCACTTTCCAAGAAAACCACGGAAAACCTGCACCGCCGGGAGCTCAGCTGCTGTAGAAAGCTCTCGACAACGTAGACGGCATGTAGAAGTTGAAATCCGGTATCAAAATCGATTCTCTCATCCCCAAACACCCAGCGAAGTAGAGAATCCCCATCTATGAGGAAGAACTCCTCCCCAGCGTAATCGCCAACCAGATCCACCCGGACTGGCCGTAACTTATCGTACCATCCCCTGGTGGTCTGCAACTGCATCGCGGGATCCATTGTTTAATCGGTTAAGCGGGATCGGTCGGCGAGGGAGAGTAAATGCTAAGGAAGGAAGCAGAGCGAGGATATGTGATGGAATGAGTTTCTCGCGAAGAGGGTGACGAATTGATGGGGTTGGGAGTTTCGAGTTGTCTTTATTGCCGACGTTTGTTGCCCCTCTTTGATTACGCCTCCGGTCGGCCTGAAAATTGAGGGGTTCGGAAAGTTGGAAGGAAAAAAAAAGTGGTGGGACAGAAAGGTATGCGAAGTATGTAAGCTCGCTCAGTCTGACGGGTGATAGGTGTCTGTGCCCGGGTTGCACAGCATATTGAGGGCAAGAGGTCAATTGGCCCGAGACCAACCGAGATTTAGGGCCCGGGGTCGATGAGGCTGTTCCCAGAAAATTGCACTTTGACATCTCCATTTCGAAGCATCCCAATTGGTGCTGGAGAGATGTTCCTTGGTCCCTCGGCCCCTCGGTTTGATGCCGCCGTTCTGGTGGCGACTCCGGCGTGGTCTCCTTGACGCGATCCCTTCCTTTCCCGGCCCATTCAGCGCGGAGGCGTCGCGGGGGAGACCATGAGCACTTTATCGAGCATAAACAAAAAAAAGAAAAAGAACAAGGAATACTTTGAATCCCAGAAACCAGGAACCGCCAGGGTATCCGGAGAGCAGCATTGAGCACTCGCCCACAAGTGCTTTAGGTCATTGTATGATATCATACTCGTTTCCGTGCTCTAGGGTTTTGCGGGTATGGGCCTTCGGGTCGTGGGACCGGTCGCAAATGAGGTGTTGGGCCTACCGCCGTGGGGGTTTTGAAGTCTTATCGATAAGATCCGCCCCGCCACCCAAACTGTCTCGAACAGTCTACCGGTATTTGACACTACGGCACTCGAGTAAAGTCCACAATCGGCCTATCACCAGAAGCCAGCCGTTCACCCACGATTGGTTTGACCGTGTCAGGAAAACCCCAATCCCCCCCCGAACCCAGAGGTCACAGGGTTGGCTGAGACTTGGGATATCATATCGAGATCTCCCAGGGCAATACCGGTGCCGGCCAAATAACTGGATTTGGCCATAAAGGGTTAGGCGAAAGTTTTTGGGTGCGGATCCGAGACGGATTACAAGTATCGGCAACTCTTATTGACTACCCAGATGCAGGCTATTGTCGCCCGTTAATGCAGTACGGTATCGCAGCCTACCGGCCCCAGAGGCCCCCTGCCTCCTCCGCCAATATTCCACCCACCCATTTGTTAGGGGTGGGCCAGGCACCCCGAAACCCCGAGAATGGACATGAATAAACAATCTATTGTACCGTGTTTTCTTTAGAGGGTTTTCCGGTGTTTTGGCTTTGCACGCTTGGAGGTTTCTGAAGCCTTTCGCCCTGTTGGACAAATGAGTCGTGTTCTAGAGTCTTCTCGTGTGGTCAGGGGTAAAAGCCGGAAAAATAGGGTAATTTCCTTGGAGCTCGTAATTTTCCTAGTATGATACCCCCCCGAACTCCCGTATCATACATCCTACGAGATATAGAAATGACAGAACTTGGGATAGAACACCGAATCTCGATACAAGTACTGTATCCCAACTTCAGTACCACCGGATATATCCGCGGCTTCTACTGGCGTGCCCTGCGAGAGAGATTGGGGCGGTCGGGTCAATATCGTAGTCTATCCTTTCACCTATGAACTTAATGGCACTTTCTAGACGAAAGAGTTTCTGTCCCGAGCTCCTTTTTTTTCACGGTGTCAAGCACACTACCGTATCATACGGTGCCACAGTACTTTTGAAAAATATCCACCTGTCGCCAGTACTTGTATAGCAAACTGGAGTAGGAGAAGCGCTGAAGTGAGACATTTACAAGGAAGAGTTCCCAAAAGAGGTTGGTCCGGGCTGTAGAGGGGTTGAGGGAGGGGCTTTGTTACAAATCCCCGGCAGGTCACCAAGGAAAATCTTGGCTTAGAATTGTATAATACTTGCGGCCGGAGAAATCTCCTCAAAGAATGCTGCTGCTTGGCATTATTCTCCAACTTTCTATACTATAAAAAAATAATAAGGAATTAAAGGACCGAGTGCTGACGAGTGATTCTTGCCGGCTCCTCTTGTCTGGCCTACTATGCAGCTGTTTATTATCTATAAGCAGTCAGTGTTCCCTCGGGATACCCTTCAGGTTGCTCGATGGTCATTGGTGGGCAGCGAACGTAATGGCGGGTGCTGGAGGGATATATCAACGCACCATAGCCCTTCATTCTTGTGTGATGGTTGCGCTATGTCTTGGAATATTCCACCGAGATAGACACGCTTTACTCCTATGTGCTTTATTACGCAGCATGCGACGTACTGTACTGGGGACTAGCGACCCACAGCCTACTCGAAAACTCTACCATACCAAACGCCTCCATCTTCCAATCCTATCCGGAACCTACAGTAAAATCTCAATCCAGAGCACCACTCCTTGATGATCAAGTGTCATCCAAGTCTAACTATTGCGAACTTGAATCATGAACGTCCACCCCCCCCCCCCTCCCATCCCGCACACTTCCATGGCCTTTACAAAACGGAAAAGGACATTCACAAGATGAACCAGTCTCAGTATCAATCTTTATCCCCCCACTTCTCGAACATTCCGTGATATATTCCCACAAATCTATGTCTCCCAGGAACCAATGTACTTTGTACGCTCCATCCACCCCAGCAAATAGGAAAACCCCTTCGAAAATGACGATAATCGCCAACCTCCGCGCTCAACGCAACCGCCTCCGGCAACTGCGGGTGGAAATCTTTGAAAACATCGCTGCACTTCTTGAAGCGTATCCGTTTGAGTTCTGGCAGGCTGAAGGGATGGCGGTTGGCGGCGGGGAAGGGGGGGGAAGTGGGGCATACGCTCGGATTGAGGTGCTGTATGGGCGGTTGGAATTTCTTGGGAGGGATATTATGGAGATTCATGGCGCTATCAGTGAGCTTTTGAAGGATGGGATGAGTGGGAAAAAGGTGTGGAGCGAGTAGGGAGGAGCGTGGGTGGGGCGGTTTGGTGGTGTTGGGTGGGGGTGGCTAGGGTCGTATTATGGAGAGCAATGGAGTATTTGTTTGGGCTTATGTCGCTCGGTGGGAATGGTAGGTTTCCTGTCGAGCTACGGGCTGCGCACGGTTGGAGTCGCTACAATGCCGGAAGTGGTGAAATATCATTTATGTCCAGTTTTTGGGAATTAGACCGGAGGTGGGGGGTAGTCCGTCAATACAGAATAGCTATCCCTCTAAACACAGGCGTGAATCAATCTAGAATGTAATGGGAACCCATTTGGAATACGCCAGGTATCTAGGGGATAGCCTCCCCGTTGAATCCTTTTTATTGTTATGATACCCTCAAGTTCGTTGGGGATACGTGTAATGCAACAGAGACGGCGGAATAATTACCTTTGCAACAGATTACTGCCAGGGAAACGCGCATATTAACAGCACGCAGCTGGGTTGCTTTTAGGACGACTGGGTTGTTATATCTTTTCTGGGGGGGGGGGGGGGGCATGGGGCTGTGGGGATCAACCACGGGGATATTCTCCTTGCTAAGTTGGTGTGTTCAGCCTAAGAGACTGTGGCAAATACTTCTCACATCGCGCACCGGCCTCATTTCGTCCGTAATTAGTAGTTATCAATTTGTTCCGTTCTCCGATTTCGAGATTCCTCGGTGAATAGTTAAACCATCAGTATCTTGTCCTCATGGTGGTGCTTTCGAGTTCCCATACCGATGGGCTTTGTGAAAGTTAGGCATTGATAGTAACCAGTACCTTGACACCCCCCCCCCTCCTTCGAATTCCTGATGATTTTACGATCTTGGAATGGGGAGTGTGTTATGTGTGCAATGGGGATGGACGTTTCGAGGTTTCCTTACTTTTGTTGAAGAGAGGGAGTTCCCTCTAAAACGGATATCTACGGGGGCCTGCACAGAAGGAGCTCTGGTGGGTGGCCAACCGGGGGGGATGCGCTCAGGAGTTCACTAATGGTTAAGGCCTAAACTTGACGACACCCATGGTACTGCCGTTTTGAGAGACCAAGAATATTTAGTCCATCGCTACTCAGCCCCTCAATATTTCTGCCATGTACGGTTGACCTAATTAATGCCCTGGGAGAATCCTTCCGTGATGCACACTAAAAAGTGTGGGAGATCTTAGAGGTCTGAAATGCTTGTAAAGATATTCGGCTATGAGATGTTATCCCTCGAGAGTCGGTAGTTCCAACTCGTCTTGAGCAATGGTGCTAGAAACAAAGCCCGGGGGCACCCCCGGAAGCGAGAGTCGAGTTAGTCAGGAACTAAGGTTTGCGCCCATTTCATCCTCTTGGCTCTTAAGCAGACTATGCATTCCGGGATTGGCTATCTTGGAACGACTAGGCTCAAAATTTCATTGTTACAGTCGAATCAGCGACAATTTCTGATTGGCCATCGTGGGTCCTCAGATTTCTGGTCGTGGGGACCAAGATGACCATCGCACAATATCCCAGGAGCGCCGGTGTCTGACTGCTGCTAAAATGCCAGGGGGGACAACGAACACGGGGGGACAACGAACACTGGCTTGGCTCATGGGAATTACTGTGGCATGAGATGTGGCTTTGCCATGGAATGATACTATATTTGTATTTTTTTTTTTTAACCGATGATAACGACAAAAGAATCTCCAACACCGAAGGCCCCAGGCTGCAGCCCATGATCTATCAAGATAGTTAGTGATACTTCTTTCTTTCCTATTGATGTCTCCTATATAGGTCTTGAAAAATTGACTTACCGCTAGGTCAATCTGGAATTTCTTCTCCACTATTTCCAACACTTTCATCCTCACTTTCCACTTCGCTTCCCCTACCACTTTCATCTTTACTTTCTTCTTCACTTTCCACATCACTCTCTATTTCTCTTCTTCCTCCACCTCCTCTACTTTCACTCCCACTTATTTCTTCACTCCTTGTCACCTCCTCCCGAACCCCCCTTTCCCATATCCCCCCCCCCATATCTCCTCTTCCCATACTTCCTCCTCTTCCATCTCCCTTTCCAGCCCCCGCCTATCCTCCTGGCCTATTGGGTGTCTCTGTTCCCTCCCTTCCTCCTCTTCAATATGTTCTTGACTGGAGGGTGAGTGTGGATTTGCGATTGCAGGTAGGTTTTCTTGCTCGGTAAGTAAACTAAGAAGTTTTTCTTCAATTTTTTTCCGCTCATTGTTGTGCTGACTTGATGTTTTCCAGGATCGGGGAAGGGTTTGCTGCTGCTCTCGCTCACTTGCTTTGGAGATTTTCTTCTCCACCTCTTTCAATAAGGTGCGTTGACGTAGGATCCCATTCTCAATCTTCTCCCTCTTTGCTCTTGCTTTCTTTTCTTCTTCTATAGCATGATGACTAAAGAAAGAATTTATATCTTTAATGTCTAGCTAGGCTCGACCTTCTATCGGTATGCGCTTCCTGCTTTTTCCCTTTCTCTCTCTCTCTGCGCTCTGCTAACAAAATACCATCAATTTCATTTTTCCGCTCCTCCGCTAGGAGCATACTATGATGTGCAGCATGGACAACATTGTCCAATACTCGACGGCGCTTCCAATTCTGTGGTGAGTTTGGGTAGTATCCCTCCTCTCCTTTGATCAATTGTTCTTGGTACCGTAACTGATGAATACTTTTTGGTGTATGGAATCGAACTACCTCTTCAGTTGTCAAGCGGTTTAAATCACCCGGTAAGGGAATTTCTTCGCTCGGTTCTGGCGTACGTGGTGGACTGCTTGATTGTGGGATATTACGTAAGATAATATCTCTATCAATAGGTATGTGCCCCGTATTCCAGAATGCTGATCGAATGTTTCCTGCTGTGAAGGACTTTTGACGAGCAAGGCTAACTATTTCATAAAAATTCTCTTTTCCAATACCCCATTCGCGCCGTGCCCATCTCCTCCGAATCTCTTTCCGATAATGGTGCTTGTAGGAACTAAATATTGCAACATCTAGGGGCTGCAAGCGGTGCGTGGTATGCGGTGGAAGACATAAGGGAATAACTTTATTGTCAAGACAATAAGTTAAAAACCTTATATTGACATGGGAGCTATGGCCATCGAAGATAAGTAATCGAAATTCCTCCTCTGCTTTCCTTGCTGATATGCTATTAGGTCCAAAATTCCATTTTAGAAAGCGCGCCTCCATTTGCTTATCTGTCCAGCCATTTGGCGATTTGCCAAATAGTGTACGTGGAGGAACTCCAGGTAGGTTTTTAAACCATTCTGATTGAAACTCCTTTGCTTTAAAAATAATGCATGGTCCTTCAAGTGGTGTACCATCACCACAAATCCCTTCAATCACAGTTGCAAAGTCTCGATTTCCATCTGTTATTCATGTATTAGTTTTTTTTTTTATTTTTTTTTTTATTTTAGATGTATTTATACCTTGATTGGTGTATGTTAAAGAACCATTTTTGCGTGGATGACGAATAACCTCAATTACCCTTTCTGAGGCACCTAGACCCATTAAAAATCCAATCTCATCAATGTTGTATGTATTTTGAGGCTTTATTGCAAATTGTGTAACAATTTCATAATACTAAATAATTTTAAAGATTAAGTACATATTTTGTTTCAATCTTTATCAAGGTAACGTACCATATCAAAATAACTATTCAATAAATCCCTATTATTTCCACAAAGCCTTCTCTTATAGTCCATCTGTTTACTAAACTTGGACTTTACTTCTGGGTGTCTTTGATAGAAGCTATCTTTTACCCAATATTTACCTAAAGTCCCATTTGGAACTCGTTGTTGGTAAATATACAAAGTATGCTCACACATCTCTTCTACCGTCACCGGAAACCCATACTTCCCTAGGCGCTCACAGCGTTCAACCAGAAATTTTTCTTCCTGTGTTGTGAGCTTTTGTCGCTGTTGATTTTCTTCTGCAAGAGTGCGTCTTCTGAGTTGGCGATGCCGCAATGTTAATGGTCTTACTCCAACCATCTCTGCTGCTGATTTGCTCGTACTCGCTATTTTCCGCTTCAAAAGATCGATTCCCATCTGCTCACGGATATCAGATGATACCTCGGATTGAAGAAAAGAATCATTTGGTGATTGAGACTCAGGAGTTGAAGAGGACATTGTGTGGAAATATATTTTTAAGACGAGTAATCCATGATGTTATGCTCATACTCTGATTCTGCTATTTCTTAACTAATCATTTCATCATCTGACTCTAGTATCAGCCACACACTTGTCTCTCGCACTACTCCTATTACCCCTTAGTGCATCCTATGTTCGCTGTCCCCCCGTGTTCGTTGTCCCCCCCGGTATTTTATCTTCCTCCCATTCCATGCGAGAAAGGCGGATTATCAGGTCGCCATTCAAACCTCTAATTGTCTTCTAGTTTGTCGGTATTAATTGGGTGATCGAGTTCTGGTCATATTCTATCACCAGATCTGTCCCACCTCGCAATCTATGATATCGTATCTATCCGCATCAGACATTACCGGTACCCGACCTGGGCGGAGGAAGGTGCTAAAGCGATTGTTGGACGGTGGTACAATACTCGAGCACGAGTACGAGTACATTGGGGTGACTCAAAAAAAATATGATGGAGATACCGCCGATATAAGCATTAAAGAGTTAGTTTTTTTTCACTTTAATTTTTTTTTCATCTAGCTCTCCTATGAACGCTATCGTGATATCCTCGCTCACAGTCCTCCAGATAGTGGTCGTCGGATGCAATAAGGCAGCTAGGTGTTAGGAATCTCCCCCTAGGTAGTCGCCCCTCTCGTAGGTATATAGAATATAGTATTCTATCATATATCGACAGAATATTGTATACAGGACAAGTTGAGGTAACTTTGGCTGTGAAAGCGGAGGTTCCAAAGTTACTTCGTACCCGTCTGGCCGAAAATGAAGAGCAGCATGCAGATACGGCCGGGAAAGCTTTTCAGGTAGTGACAAGTAGTCCCTACCGATCCTTTTAGCGAGGCACCGGTATTGGTTGGACTTTTCGGATAGGAGGTAATTGGCTGCTTAGTTGCGAACCTTAGTGCGGCAGCAATTTCGGGGAAGCGCGGCAAGCGGCTCGCCGAGGGCCCTTATTGCGCGGTAATGAGTGATGGCGATGTTAGAGCAAATGAGGGAGTTTTGGCGAAGACTTTGGCGTAACTTACCGGGGGCAAGACTTCGGCTGCGACAAGTAAATCTATCCCGGTTGGGGACCGCATCGTCGGTATCCGTTCGCTTATCGAGGGACTAGTTAATTATGCAACTCACTGGCACTGCAACCATTACTCGAGTACCGGTACAGTACCGCTACGGTAATTTAATATATCTTGGCACAGTAACGAGACGTGATATCCACCCATAAGATAAGCACGACAGTTTTCTGCGTCTAGCATCGTAGCGAGCCGGTTCTTCTGCCCTACTCGCATGACACTCGAGTACCGTAGTCGAATAACAATGGCACCAGTGCTTCCGGTGGTCTAGTCAGACAATACCGTAGTCCACCGCCGCCCGATTGCGATGCTCCTCAGCCGGACCGGTCGACTAGAATAGGCCCACCCACCAGGTGGGGAGCACACTAATGCGAGTACTAAAATACTGGTATGCATTAGCCCCCGCCGCCCAAGGGCAACATGATGATGGGACGAGAGAAACATAATGAGGAAGGATAAGAAAGTGCCTTCGCTTCCCTCTTCCATTCCTTTGAAATAGTATTACTCCGAAAGAAGCATCAAAGATGAAAATAAGAAAAGAGTGAAGAAAAGAGAAAAGAAGCGTAAAAAAACAAAACAAAATGTGGACTACGGGAAGAGTACTGGTGTCGGTGCAGGCTAATAGAGCACCGTCCGACTGTAGTTCATTTCGTTAGTAGACGAGGCATCCCCTTCTCTTGCCGCCCACACCAGACCCCGAGGGGCCGGGTGACTACCTATCACCAGGGGCTCTCGAGTACTGTACAGTACTGTACAGTCGCACCCCATTGTCCCGGACCTCGCTCTCCCGGATTCTTCGCTGTCCCGGATGAATTTCTATGAATTATAAATTTCTTCACACCAAAACCAAACCAGTTGCCCCGGATAACGCACTGTCCCGGACGGATTCTCAGGATTTTGGCCGTCCGGGACAACGGGGTGCGACTGTACTAAGCTCTGCTCTTAGCGGAGGTCAACCAAGTAACCGCGAATAAGCCTAGCTTATGCTTTTAATGTATTTACTACTCATAGGGCTGCCAAAAACAATAATGAATACAAAAACATAGGGAGGGGGCAGCCGAAAAGTGGGCAAAAAAGCGTGTGAGCCAGCGTCGGATTTTGTATGCCGACTTGTAGTCCTCTCTAGGTAACGGATAGGATGAGAACTGAAGAAAGTGAAGAAGCAAATTACAGTGAGTGAGAGAATTCCCAAACATGCTTCCCGGAAAATCTTTCAACAAGCAACCAAGCAAGCCAAGCTGTGAATCAAACGATATGTCCTACATCGACACTTCCTGAATAGCCATAACTAGGACCCGACCGTTCCGTGCTCTCGGTTGTGGCCCCCCTCTCGTTCGCCGTCCTGATTTCCCGCTTTCTGCGCTGATGCTGAGCAAAGCAGCACCAGAATATCAGGGCTAGGGCCAGTGCGATTGTGCACAGAGTACCGATGGCCGCTCCGATAATTTGACCGGGGGTTGCCTTACTATAATGTGAGAATCGATTTAGTACTGTGTAGTTATGGACGGACTAGCGAAGGAGAGAGGGGTGGATGGATGGACTTACTTCGAAGCGGTAGAGTTATTTCCGTTCGTATTATCGGTAGGAGGAATGACGTTGACAATGTTCTTGTTATCATTGTTATTATTGTTGTTCAAGTTGTAGTTCAGGTTGGTGTCTGAACTTGGTCTTGTATCGAGCGGTGAACTGGTGCTAGGGGTGGTGTTGGTAGGTAATATCGATACCGGTGGCACGGTGAGGGTTTGGAGAACGATTATGAGTAGTGCGAAGAGTGCAATGGTGCTCGTGGTTGCGGTGCTGGTAGGTAATGCGGATATTGCCGTAAGGGTTTGCAAGATGACGATGAGCAAAGCTAAGAGCACACTTGAGATCGGGGCCGAGAACATTATGGATAGACAATAGGTAGGTATCTGGGGGTTGTTTTAAAGTATTTGTTTGACCTGGGGGGACGTACTTAGTAGTACGGTACCGCTGTAGATTAAGGGCCTGAGCCGAAAGAACTGATGGCGAAAAAGAAAGAGGTGAACTTGTGAGAAGGAGAAACTATATATATTAGACAACTCGCAGGATAGAATACGGGATAGGCGCATGGTGGGCGATCTGACCCAGTTATATACTACACTATGCCGGAGGAGGACCGGCAGCACCAAACGTGAGGTGGGTCAGATGCGGAGGCAGACCACCTCCCCAATGATCCTAGTAATTTAGTGTTGAGTCCTGACCCACGGTCACAGTGAAATGGAGAATTGGAACAACCAGCCCCACGTCACCCCAATTCGATACCGTTTTTACTACGGTTATCGAAACTTTGGGATACTGACGCTGACGTTTTCCTCGAACCGACCCTTTTTCCTTTTTTGCCACCATGTTAAGGGCACCACTGGGTAATTTTGAGAGCTGCCGGGGAGCCCCTCTGGTTTTTCTCCAGTGCTCGTGTCCCCAGACCGAAGTCGCTGCTCTTTTGGTTGTGGCCCGCTAAAGAAATGGAACGCGACTTCAATCCTGCTACTAGAGGAAGACCAGGTCATTTTTCTTGGGCCTAGCCTTGATGCTTGTCATCTTCAGTTTTCCAAAGTTGCGGCAACCATAGTTAAGACTATCCCTTCCGCCGGTGAGACATGCTGCACAAAGCAAGGATGTCAAAGCTACTCCAAATACCTCTCACACTAACTACATCGTGTTATCTAATTGCCTTGAATTGCACCACAACAATATCTGGAGAAAATCCGTATTAACTCGACAGGCAAATGGCTGCGCTATCGGGTAGAGTCGTGTCGGGGGCTCTGTCGGTTCGGGGGGTATGTCGGGAACCTAGGTACGCTCGTGGTGTGGATTTGAGAACAAGGAGGTATCGTTTTCTACGAATACAGTAAGTTATACCCAGTCACAAATATACACGGTCTGCGTACCCGAGTTCCCGACATAGCTACCGAAGCGACATAGCACCCGACACGATTCTACTGGGCATCCCAGCTTTGTGCGGCATGTCTCAGTGGCGGAAGGGATAACAACGATACTTGTATTGTACTCGTACTTGTATGTTGGTCAAGCACAAAACCGATGCTCTCTTATGGACTGATAAGACATGGAAATTCCCTGCCTTCCTAATCCGGCTGAGGCATAGCCTCTTTGCCCGACAGAATCGTGGTGGGTCAATCGTTCGCAACCGAGGAGCGGCACAGCCTCAATATAAATAACATCAACCATTGCAAGCCATAGATATCAGAAGTTTGACCAAATTCTACATTGGCAACAAGTCCCTGTCTCTGAAGTTCTTTATGAAACCCTAGCCGATGATGTTCAGAAGAATACTCCCAAAAGATCCGAATAATCGGGGAGCCATCCAGGAGTTCAATGATAATATTCTGCAAAAAAAAAGTCAAAGTGACTCCCAACCCAATCAGCCGGATCTTAAAAAGCCCAGAGGAGATCTCTCTTTCGGCAAAAAGGGTAGTGGCATTTCGCTCTTTCTCAAGTGTTAGGCGGAGTGTCTTGGCGGCATAACCATGCCAAGGTCCCTGGTATGATAGAATTTATCTTCCAAGTTATAGGAAGTATGAAATCTATCCAAATACAGTTTTTTACCATTTTATCATTCACTACTCTAGCTCTAATATGTTATTAATATTACAAGTAGTTTTAGATTTTTGCTTAACAGATACCAGAAACTTGCTGAAACTAAGATCGTATTTCTTAAGTAAGAGGTTTTATGATTATTAAGTATCATAAAATTTGGCTAATGTAACACATTTCTAGCATTTATACCAAAAATACAATTTTTCAAATCCTGTTATACTAACAACTACTATTGTATTTGAAAATAAAAACTCAGCAATTAAGTAGAAGCTAGTTAAGAAAAATAGCTAGCTTTTTGTTTTTCAGTTGCAATAGTAGTTGTTAATGCAACAGAGTTTAAAAATCACTAATTTTCAGGTATAGGTTTTGAAGTATATGAACCATATATTTATTCTTGAATCTGAAAAATCTTCTACAATATTTTTGTATTTTTGACAATTCCTCCTCAATCTATGGAGCTTTTCTTGACTGCTCAATCATTTGACCTCCTTGTAACTATTCTTCTGAACTTATAATAAGAATATTATTCTTACTAAAATAAGTACTTATGTCTTCACAGAGTCTTATATTTCCTGAACTTAATGTCAATATTGTAGAAGGTACTATAGTACTAGTACTTGAGCAAGCTGCTAATAAAGTTACTATAAGTAGACAAGACTAGTTCTTTATTCTGCTCATCTTAACTGTCTTTCTATTCTTATTAGCTTCAATTGTTAGCTTTATATATAGTTCTATAGAGTAAAATTTAAAAGATATATAAGGGTTATACTTGCTCTAAGTATTGAAATGTTTTTTTTGGCTTGTAACCAAGAAGTAACAGCTCTTTTGGTACTGGATTATGGATTTCCAATTCATTGGTTTTATACTTCTTTATATTAAATATTTGCTAATTATTAAAAGATAATTTCTATAAGTTATCTACTATAAATTTTGTAATATTAAATTTTGTTATTTATTTAATGAAGATTTATGGTATTCTTCATATATAATGGGCAGGGTCTGAGGGTCAGGTAGCCCAAGGCACACCATGATCGAAACAGGCAGGAGTCTAGAGGTGAGGTCAAGGTACAGACATACCACTTGGCAGAGTGGTATGAGATTCGGGACTCAGGGGGGCTTCAGGGTCAGGGTTCACAGGTTCAGAAGGACGCAAGGCAAAAGAGAGTTGTAATTCCTAGGTACAGGTATTCAAAGGAGATTACCAGATTATGTAAAGAAAGTAAAATATAAAGGGGGATGCCCCATTATATGTTAAGGAAATCTTCCCTGATCACTAATATAAAGAAAAGTCCTTGGCATCGTGGGCAGCCAGGATCCTTCTATCAAGTTCTACCAAGTTCTATTGCATGGTATAGTGCAAGAACGCATAAGCGTCAACCTCATTTTGGGGGGTTTTCCATTAAACATCACCCACCCAATAGTAGTCTGACTTAGATAGAAAAAACGTAGAAATATAGAGCAAGTGAAATAGAATAAAAGTACGTTTTTTTAATTTAGTAGAAGCAAGTATCAGGAGTGGTATCCTTGATTGAAAACTTGAATTTTTTGGTGTAAAATTTGAGGCTTGGCATTGAAATGCAACATACAATTATTGAGTAATCATAAATTTAGTATGTAAGTCAATTAAAGTCAATTATATAAAGAAGCATGATATATTATACTGATATAGTATACTACAAACAAAAACAATCCTCCAACGGCCGGAATTGGACGACATAAACGACAGAGTCGCCTCGCAGGCCCTCTTGGTGGTGGCAGACCGAAAAAGTATATTGATCCAGTTCAGCTTGAAGAGCCAGCTTTAATACCAGAGCCAGAAGTCACCAAGGAGCAAGTCATTCTTTCTAGTATATTTTCTCAAAGCTTTTTAAATTATAATAGTTGGCTAGACCTGAAACTAATTTTGTAATAATTGGAATTGTATTGAATTAGATGTAAGCCTTAGTGGCACAGGAAGAGGAGGGAAAGCCCCATGTCGGCAGACAGTTTGGAGAAGAAACAAGAAAGCTCAATTGCAAGGACAGGAAGGTGGAAGAAAATCTCAAGAAGGGGAATGTCCAGATATGGAGAAAGATAGGATGGCAAACATTGAAGTGGAAAGAAATGGGAGAGATGAGGGAATTGAGAAAGGAGAGGTGGAGGAGAGAGAGGTTGAAGATGTGGAATGGGTAGCAGAGGACTCGGAAGTGCCAGAGTCTGGATGGCAGGAGGAGGTAGAGCAAGAAGGTCAGGAGGAGGTAGACCAAGAAGGCCAAGAGGAGGTGAATGAGGAAAGGGATGATATGGCTGAAGCTGTTGGATGCTGGC
Source organism: Tuber aestivum (assembly GCA_900010015.1). Classification (NCBI taxonomy): domain Eukaryota; kingdom Fungi; phylum Ascomycota; class Pezizomycetes; order Pezizales; family Tuberaceae; genus Tuber; species Tuber aestivum. The sequence continues at coordinate 185,324 of LN891166.1, forward strand.
CAGTCTTAAGCAAGTATCAATCAACAAGGTTTAAGCATCGGATCTTGACAAAAGGTATTGTCTTTTGAACTCTAGGTATTTCGAATCTTGAAATAGCTAACAAATAATTTAGGAATACATGATATGCGACGACTATTAAACTCAAAGAGAAGAAAGCCAAAAGGACAAGATCTTGTACGCCATCTCCAAGTTCTAGAGTTTCTTCGATTCCAAAGATATGGACTGCAGAAAACCTTTTGGCAGCGAAATCGCAAAGAGGCAGCATCAATTGTCGCCGCAACCAGTGGACATGGAGAAAGGGTTTGAAATCGCATTATCCAACATGAAAAGAGTTGGATTAAGGACCGCCATATTCCTCTCTCCAATCAGGAAAAAACCCCTATGCTCCATCGATTGATTGATGATGAAGGAACAAAGCTAGCCTTGTGAGAGTACCTGGCTGGGGCAGGTGAGAGGATTACAGGCCAAAGTGTTGCTTATGCTATTTCATCCTATTGGCAGACTGGAATACTACCCTTCGAAGAACAGCCTGAGTTGAAAACGCCTCTATTAGGATATATACCAGAAACTGAAGTCCAGCTTGCGCAATTGGCTGAAGAGAGACAGGAGGTACAGAAGACTTTGAGCAGTCGCACAGCTGTAAAATGGTTGCAGGAGATGGGGTATAAACTACAGGATGTTAAGAAAGGAGTTTACAAGGATGGGCATGAGCGGGCCGACGTTATTGAGTATAGGCAGGAGCATTTCTTGCCTACCTTGAAACTACTTGAAGATCGGATGGTGCGCTGGGAGCTGATTACTAATCACGAGGGTGAAGAGCTTCGAATGATATTCCCACCAAATCTTCCCGCTGGAGTTAAGCCCATTGTGCTTGTTATTCATGATGAGAGTACATTTAATGCGAATGATGGCCGGTCTAAGATTTGGATTAAAGATAATCATATTCCACTCAAGAAGAAATCCTGTGGCAAGGGAATTATGGTATCAGATTTTCTTACGCCTGGAGGGCGTCTAAGAGTTCCTGCAGGTGAACACCTTGAGCCTAACACAGAATATGGAAACCAAGAGAAGGGTCCAAAGCGCCTTGATGACTATTTGGCCACCTGTTCAATCGGATATGGTGGTGATACATGGTGGGACGGTGACCAACTTGTTGAGCAGGTGCTAACGCTGGCAATTCCTATCTTCGAAGTTGCATTCCCGGGCTGCCAGGCTCTATTCCTGTTTGACAATGCTACAAGTCATTCAGCCTATGCACCGGATGCCTTAAGGGTGAGTATGATGAACCTTCGCCTAGGAGGAAGCCAGGCACAGCTTCGACCTGGTATAAACTCTTTAACTGAAGAGATTCAACCAATGGTAATGCCAGATGGTTCACCAAAGGGACTCCAAATAGTACTGCAGGAGAGAGGGCTATGGAGACCAAAATTGCGAGTGCAATGCCATAGACTGGATGGAAAAAAGAACAAAACATGCCTCAATGGAGGCATGTGTTGTGCAAGAGTATTGATGGCTAATGAGCCAGATTTTAAGGCACAAAGAAGCCGCTTGGAGGAAGAGGTGAACTTAAAAGGACACCTTGTTGGTTTTTTCCCCAAGTATCACTGCGAACTCAATTTTATTGAGTACTATTGGGGGGCTGCAAAGCGCTATGCACGACGAAAATGCGGATACAATATCCGTGCATTACGTAAAATGGTACCTGAATGCCTGAATTCAGTAAAACCAACTTTAATCTGGAAGTTTTGGGCGCGTACTGAGAGAATGATGAGAGCATACCGTGAAGGTATTGCTTATGGTACACCAGACTTTAGAGAGAAGGTTACCAAAATATATAGAAGCCATCGTAGAGTTTCAGACTCTCAAACTATTGTATATAATTAATATCTCTTATAATAGTTATACTTCTTCACAGTCAATCACTCATTGTCTTGGCAATTATTTGCACAGCCACTGTTGCATTTGGCTGTGCCACATGGTTGACAGTCTTCCCTTCTTGAACCCATAATATGCCCCAATCAGGATACAAAGAAAATCCTATAATGCAACCAAAAATACTACAACTAATATATGCAACCAAAACCCCAATGCCTGTTCCTCCTCCAGTGCTAGGTGGCTGTGATACTAGCTTCTCCCTCTCCATACTGAAGTCCCTTGAGGTGTATTATTCTAGTAAGGGTCCCAGTTCATGGAGGTAGCATTCATGGAATCTTTCCAAAGCCTGGAGACCATTAACCAAGTCAGTAGGTTCTCAGGTAGCCTCTTTGTACCCTTTCTATTGGATCAGGTACTGTAAGCTGTTCCTAATAAACTTGGCATCTAAACCCTCCCCCACCTGCGATCTACCTCCATGAGTGGTGGTAGTTGTATTGCTTATCTGGGGAGGGGATTGTGGGACTTGGAGGCAAGGTCAAGGAGGAAGACGTGGAACATGTGTGGATCTTCATAGAAGGGGAAAGATCCAACGGGTAGCCATGGATACCTATCTGAACAAGGATAGGGTAAGGGCTAAAATGCTTGTCATCCAGTTTCAGGGAAGACTATTTGGTCCAGATGTTCTTTATGTTTAGCCACATGTGATCTCTAACTTAGAAATGAGGAGCTGGAAGTCTTTCCTTATTGGTGTATTCCTGTTGCCAGTCCTGGGTAAAAGTGATCTTAGCTCTCAAGTGATTATGAATATCTCTAATACAATCCATGAACGTTTTGGCTACAGGTTTGTCAGAGGACTTTTCAGCAGTGTCCAAGAAGTCCATATGGGAGTCATAACTGTTGTTGGCAAAAAAAGGAGACAGGCTAGTAGATTCTGAGGCATGGCAGCTAGCTACGAATTCTGCCATAGGGAGTCAGAGAGACCAGTTGTCCTGCTGGTAGTTGACAAAAGCTCTGAGATACTGTTACATGATAGTGTTGACATACTCAGTTTGACTATCTGTCTGGGGGTAGAAGGCTGTCAACATCTTTTGTTTGATCTGGAGTTGTTCCCAAATAGTTCTCCAGAAGTTGGCTGTAAATTGAGTTTCTTAGTCAGAGGTGATCATTTTTAGGAGACAATAGTATTTTCAGATATCACCTAGATAAAGGTTAGCAGGAGTAGAAGTATCCATGGTGGTATCATGGCTGATGAGATGGCATATTTTGGACATCTGGTCTACCACCACTAGGACGGCATCGTTTCCTTGACTCCAAGGTAGGCCAGTGACAAAGTCTATAGATATGAGTTCCCAGGGGTGGTCGGGTATTGGTAGTGGACAGAGGATACTAAAGGGAGTGTGCCAGGAAGTTTGGCTTTGCTGACGGATGTGACAGTTGACCACAAAGTAGCCGATGTCTTGTCTCATGCCTGGTCAGATCTAATGGCAGGATATGAGCTCAGGGGTCTTAGCATAGCCAGGGTGTCCTGCTGAAGGCTGATCATAGGAGTCCTGTATTAGTTGTAGGCATAATTTGTCATGTTCAAGAACATGAATCTAGTCACGGTAGAGTAGCCAATACCCTTCACATTTACATTCGTTCAGGAACAAAAGTTGAGACTGTCATTCACCATTATCAAGGGTATGGAGAACCTGTTTTGGTATATTGTCAGTGTCATAGGCCTCTTTCAATAACTCTTCGATGCGGGATGCTCCAGTAGGGAGCGTAATATTTGCCAACAAACTCAGAGACTGAGACTTCAATACCACTTGGGTTTGGTGACTCTTTCATTCTACCACCTCTTCTAGCATCTTGTCCTTCTTGTGGGTCAAGGCATCAGCCTTGCCATTGAGTCTCTCCAGTTGGTATTCGATCTGATAGTTGAACTGGAAGAGCTACATGGACCAACAAGTCTGTCTGTTATTCAATAACCTCTTAGCGGTAAAGTTTTTGAAATTAAGGTGGTCAGTTAGGATTGTCACCTGTCTTCCCAGGAGATAACATCGCTACTTCTCAAAGACTCTAACCACAGCCATAAGCTCCTTATTGTAGATATCATAGTTGTACTCAGCAGGACTATATTTGTAGGAGTAGAAAGCGACAGCATGCAGATGTCCACTCTCATCCTTCTGAGACATGATACCAGTAGAGACAAAGTCAGAGGTATTATTTTTGAAGATTACTTCCTGGTGAAAGTCAAAGTAGGCTAGGATAGGGGTAGTAGTAAAAGCCTCCTGGAGCTGCTCAAAGGCTTGCTGACAGTCAGGGGTCCAGACAAAGGGTTAATTCTTTTTGGTAAGTGTAGTGAGGGGCTGTGCCAGATGTGAAAAGGTACAAATAAAGAAATGGTAGAAGTTGCCAAAGTCAAGTAAGGTATGAACCTCATATACTAGATAGGGGCCAGGCCATGTAGTTACCATTTCTACCTTAGCATTGTCCATCCAGATGCCCTCAGGGCTGATGATGAATCCTAGGTATTCTATGTAGGTGATGTGGAACTCACATTTTTGCTGCTTAAGTTCCAGATCAGCTTCCTGTAAGGCTCTTAGTACCCAGTATATATGTTTGACATATTCCTCCTCCATTTTGCTGTATATCAGGATATTGTCCAAGTAAGCCATAAAGAATCTATCGAATCCCAGGTGTAGGACCTTATTAATAAAGGCTTGGAAGGTAGCTGGAGCATTGGTAAGATCAAATGGTATCATGTTAGATTCTAGGAGTCTATAATGGGTGTGGAAGGCGGTCTTCCAAGGGTCTTTCTTTTGCATGAGGACCTGGTTGTAGGCCCTGCAGATGTCAAGCTTGGAGTAGATCATAGCTTCTGCAATATTCATGAAGATCTCAGTTAGTAGGGGGAGGAGGTCATAGTTGTTGATAGTTCCTTCATTCAACTCTCAGTAGTTGACATAGAGTCTGAGAATACTATTCTTTTTTTTGATGAACAGTACCAGGGATGCTGCTGAGGAGGTAGAAGGGCTAATAAAGCCTTTATCCAGATTTTTGTCAATCTATTCTTTCAGGACAGCGAGTTTCAGTGGGGACAAATTGTAGGCAGAACTGAAGCGAGGAGTGAAGCTGAGTTTCAGGGGTATCTCATGGTCCACTCCTGGCCAGCTGGGTGGTAGTTGGGTTTGTTGTTTTTCTAGGAACATGGATAGGAAGTCGTGATATGTGGCAGGAACAATTTCTTTGAGTTCCTACTATTCTAGTACCATTGTAACGTGTTTGTACCGGAGTGCTAGCCATGCTTCTGGGTACAACAGGAGTAGTACACAAGTTGATCTACAACCTATGGGTGTATTGTGCTAAGGGAGGCTCTGAGAGAAGGATATAAAGAATAGAGACTTGAAGAGGTAACTGCTGAACCAAGTATATTAGAAATACTCTGTCTGTCAAAGTCTGCTGTTTCTTTGAGGCAATCAGCGGTCTTTAAATACAAAGTTTCATCTATGTCCTACATGGACAAGTTCCCAAGTATTCCTTAATCCAAACCATATGTAAAACAAACTGAGTATCAAAGAATCATACTCGAAACCACAAATAAAATGAACTGAGTATTAAGGGATACTCGAAAACACAAGAAAAACAAACTAAGTATTAAAGGATACTCGAAACCACAAGTAAAATAAATTGAGTATCAAAGGATACTTGAAACCACAAGTAAAACAAAAGATAAAACAAATTCCTGAACCGAATAGACTGAACTCCAGTTCCAGTTACAACCATATTGTCCTAGGGAGGTTGGATGGCATAGGCTTTAAGGAAGTGAGAGATCTCATATTCGATTCCTTCAATGCTAGTTATATCAGGAATATAGTTTTTGAGGCAGCAGTCAGATTCAAATATAACTGTGTTGATGGTAAAGTGGATAGCGATGTCATGTTGTTTTAGCCAAGGGATACCTAGGGTGAGGGGGTAACTACCGAGTTTGGTGATATAGGCAGGAATGGATTCCAGGTGGTCATTTATCTTTAGGCTAATATCAGTGATATAGGTGATCAGACCAGAAGTGATGGGTCTCCCATCTATGACAGAGAGGTGCACAGGTTCTTTGATTTGGTATAAGGGAAGGTAGTAATAGCTAGCAAAGTCAATATCTATGAAAGCATATCGAGTTGCTCCAGAATTGATAAGAGCGTATACTCAGATTACGTGTTTGTTGTCAATAATGTCACAGGCAACTACCAAGTGGTTATCCTGAATTCTATTTTCTATTTTGTCCAGAGACAAACTAGAAATAATTAAATAAGGAGAAGACTTATCATGTCCCATGTCAGTGCTGGAGTCTGCACATGGGACCACTAGTTTTCTGACTCTTCTTGAGCAGGGAGGGGCTCCTGAGGAGCAGAGGTAGCATGGGTACTAGTACTATGTATGAGTCAAGGCCCCTTATTTAGGAAAATGCAAGCCATGTACCCATGTTCTCCATAGTAGAGGCAGAGGCCACAGTTGACCCATTCTTGCTGTTGGGTGGGAGAAAGCTTTCCATGACCTACAGAGAGGTCCATTGGGCTGGAGGTGGTATCAGTGGCTATAGAGGTAGTGGCCATAGTAGGGGTAGGAGAACTAGGTATAGTTGAAGTAGACATTCTCCAAGAGGTTGAAGAGGAATCTTTCTTTTTAGCAGTATGGGCACTAATGTTATTGTTCAGCTGCTTGAGGAGGGCAAGGTAATCATTTATAGGTTTAGGGATAGGAAAGACATGTACCAAGGCGTCCTTTGGTTTAGTGCTAAGGTCTTGGTAGAGGGAAGTGCATTTGGTGGCATTGTTTCAGTTGGGGTCAGCAGCCAGGCATTGGAAGTCAGCTAGGTACTCTATAAAGGGTTGGTTCTTTTGCTGGAGGCTCCTCAGGGCACATTCCATGGTTTGTACTCAGTTGGGGTTACTGAAGGCTTGCTCCAGCTCGGCAAGAAGTACCTCCACATTCTCAAAAGATGATGCTGCATTCAGCCATGACCTGATGTTTGATCTGCAAGAAGGCATAGTTATGGAGAAGGCCAATAGAGTAGGTAAGACAGTATTGTTCATAGTTGAACAGGTGGTTGTCATCTTGGAGTTTTATTTGTAGTTGGGCAGGGAAAGAACAGAGCTTAGAGGTGGTGCTGTCAAACTGTTCGGAGTCAGGGATTGAGACTTGTTTACTAATACTAACAGGGGCTGCGGCAGTGGTGGGACACATATGAGCAAGGGCAGTATTCAAGGATGTGATAGTAGCGTTGACTTGTGAGAGGCTGGCTTTGATGATAATCAGACAGGCTTCCAGGCCTTGGCTCTAGGTATAGGTTTCATCTCATTTCTGGATTGGGGTGTTGCAGTGTTGTTTCAACTATTGGTACTAGGGGGTGTGTTCGTGTAACACTGTTGTTGAGTTTCTGGGAGGGGGAATAAATATACTTAGTACCTAGTTGGCTAGATTCTTAGTAAGAGTGAACTGGGTTCAGAGTTGGTCAGGGATCAAATGCTGGATATGCTCATCGTTCAAGACCCCAAGGGTACGAAGGGGACGTGTGATATCATCATGTAGTTGGAACATGGTTTGGTATGGGTTGGGTCTGGGTAGATACAATCTTGTGTAATGGACTAGGTCTGAGTGTCAGGTAGCCCAAGACATACCACAATCAAAACAGGCAGGAGTCCGAAGGCAAAGTCAAAGTACAGCCATGCCACTTGGCAAAGTAGTATGAGATTCGAGGCTCAGAGGTTCAGGGTCAGGGTTCATGAGTTTACAAGAATGCAAGGCAAAAGAGAGTTGTAATTCCTAAGCACAGGTTTTCAAATTCAATCAAAGTTTATTTTTACTTGTCGCGCCAAATCTGACTTATGATTGAGTGTCACCCCAACCACAGCTTAACACTACCTGGAATCCACTGATGGGACTGGGGCCCAGCTACCCCTACAAAAACTGCCAACTAACTACAAGATACTAAACCTCGAAACCCAAACCGTTAACCACCTCCTGTGAGCAAGCTAACATGAAAAGCTAAAGTACAAGTTCATTACCAGTCTGGTACCTACCCGCCCCACCTAGCCAGGCCATGGGAATCCCAACCAACTCAAATAAAACACTACCACTGGTAGCACCACTCTGGCCTCATACCCCACACCTAATGGCCCAATTATGAACAAAAGAAATCCTCCTCCCAAAACCTACCAGTAACCTAATCAGGCATTCAAATCACAGAGTGAAGAAGTGCCATGACAACCTCCTCATCAACTAGTTTCCTAGACTGCTTTCCATAATAGCTATCCTAAGCCACTCCAGAAGTTGTTATTATAGTCATAGGTATCCCAACCTATGTAGAGCTGTCCATATCTAACTCTTCTTTAGGTTTCTCCAAAGCCTCAAACTCTTGGCTAGCTGGATAGGGGTGTAAGGGGCAGAGAGGTGAGTGTGACTTGTGTAGCCATCACAGTTCACACACCTGGATATGGTATGGCTGCAGGGATGGCCGCGAAGGCGACAGGTAGTAGTGGGGCAGAAGTGATCCCCAGTATGGTGAGGGAGAACTTGAAGGCACCAGTGGCAGGAAGCGGGCGGGATGCATTTGATGCTGTGGTGGCCAAACTTGTGACAGTTGGTACACTGAGTGTATTTATTGAAGCACAAATGGCTAGTGGGATGGTAGGTGTTAGAGAAGCCAGAGAGGGGTTTCGCAATGAAAGCGGGAGCCTTGGGTCCAGTGAGTGAAATAATAACTATTGAGGCAAGTCTGCCGATATATGGTAAATCAGAGGTAAGCCACCTAGGCTGTTTGATAAGAGATAAGCCTGAGTTAAATGTGGTGAGTTCTTGGGTAAGAGAAGCCAGAGAGGTAGAGGTAGCAATGTCATACACCAGAAGCTGGGTAGCAGGGGTGTTGAGATGGATGGTAGAGGCACCAGGAATAAGGTTTAAAATTGTACCAACATTCCTGTTAACAGTTGTGGCTCTAACTGTGTCCATAGTGGTGAGAGTGATATGCCTATTCCAAAAGGAGATAGAGTGAATAAGAGCAGAGGCTAGGGCCTGGTTGATGCTGTTGTATAGCTGTACAGCAGTAGTAGTGAGGGGGGCAGCATCTTATTTGAAGATGAGTTGACACTTGTGCATGGTGAGGGCCTTTTTCTTATCAGTAAGGGGCTTAGCCAAAGTAGAGGAGAGTTTGGCTGGCTTGGGGCCAGGCTTTATAGGTTTCTGTGAGGGCTTCCTTGCCCTCCTAGTGACAGTAGCCCAAGAAGGAGGAGCTGTTCGGCCAGGAGGTTGGTCATGAAGAAGGGTAGGAGGTAGGGGGGGAACAGAGGATTGCTCTGTGGTATCGGAGGTAGGAAGTGCTGGCAGGGTAGTATTAGGAACAGGGTGAGATAGAGTGGAGATGCAAAGGGCATCTAGTTTCTCAGTAAGGGCAGTGATATGCTCGGTAAGCCCATCAGTTGCCTTCCTGTAGTCTTAGTGCAAAATTTGCATCATGTAGATCATAACTGGCAAGAATTTTGCAAAACTGAATGGTGATTCAATGTACTGTGCCTCTGCCAACTCTTCAAACATATACATGAAGGTGCCATTAGGATTCTCATAATTGTCTGGTGAGTATCGTATACTTGTAGTAGTACTACTGCATGGCTGTTTAAGCGAGGAGTGACCCGGAGGCTAAAAGATTGGTGATAAGCAACTCTGCGAAGCCCCATCAGACTGTGTAGAGGAGAATGGAATGAGAGCAGGGGTAGACCCCAAGCTGAGAGTGATAAGGAGGAACTTTAAACCTGGTCAGGCTAAAGAAAAGGTATTATAAAATAGTACATACAGTAGTGGATAATGTATTTCCCTATCAGGTAAGAAAGAGTGTCTGAGAGAGATTACTAGATTGCATAAAGAAAGTAAAATATAAAGGGGCATACCGCTTTATATATTAAGGAAATCCTCCTGGATCACTAATACAAAGAAAAGTCCTTGGTATCGTACACAGCTGTAATCCTTCCATCTAGTTCCACTGAGTTCCATTGTGTAGTGACATACCCTACTCATAATACAAAGGAAATCCTATAATGCAACCCAAAATACCACAACCAATATATGCAATCAAAACCCCAATGGCTGCTCCCCCTCCAGGGCTGGATGGCTATAGAAATATAATAATTATAATTCAACAAAAAAACTAGCTTTACTTTAGCTACTTATAATATCACATCCATAGAACCTATTGATTTAAAACTAGGTTATACAGATAACTACAAAGCTCTAGTATTTTTCTATGAAAAAAATTATTTTCAAGATATTTTACATTTTTGTATATAAAACAGGCAATAAAGGTTGTTAGTAACTCAGAAAATTATTTTGAACTATTAGGAATATGCTTTCAAGGTTTATCTATATAGATATACTAAAATAAATATTTTAGTATTGAAGGCCAATATGTAGGTTTCTAGAAGACCGCACTTAAATAATAAAGCTACTCTAATACTGACTTTTTATTTGAATATTTATTATCAGATACTTCAATAAAGAATATATTTGAAATCTTAGTTTTAGTATACTAGTCGTTCATATACAGTACTTCTTGTATAATGATTATAGAAGATGAAATAAGACTATTACTATATGTAGTTTCATTAACAGTTACTGATTTCTAATTACTTGAACTAACTAATACGAGTGAAGACTTAGGCTTTCATATAACTATCTAATAATCTTTTCTGATTCAGATTCAGAATCTATTTTTCTCAAAGTTCTAGATATCAATACTTTGAATTTGTTTTTTTTCTTAAACAGACTGAAATTTCAGAAACAAGGCACAGATATCATCTAACTTGAAATATCATGTGTTTTTCTACTTGATATTGATTGTCTTTTTTCTTTTTTTCTTTCTGTACATGGTATTGGAGGTCTTTCTACAGAAAATAGTAGATTTACATATAGCTTACAGAAAGGGGTTCTATAGAGAGGTTGGTATGTACTGAGTAGAGAATACTGTTCATATAAGCATGAATATGTTGGTATAAAGGTAGAATACACTTTACTGATCTGAATTTCAATATTGATAGAATCTTTAATTCATATATTTGCATTGGAGTGATGAGCAGGTACAAGTGTAGTAGTAGGATAAGGTAGCGATAGTAATTTTTTAGTTGAGCTGTTTTTATTATAGAGTTGTTCAGCACTCCCTTGGAATGCTGCCATCTTCAATGGTTGCCTAATGTCTTTTGAAGTGGCAGGAACCTTGGCACAGTTATGCGGACTTCCTCATGCCAAGGTTGCAGCTAAGATGCTGCAACCCCTGAAAATTTTAATTTTTGAGGGCACTCTAAAGAGTACCTATCAGCTCAACATGACTTGACAGCTCAACATGACTTGTGGCTCAGCGCCACCTTTTGTGGCTCAACAGCACTTTTTGTGGCTCAATATTGTGGCTCAAC